>JAFEMH010007669.1:0-80128 GCA_022495995.1 Adenophora triphylla var. japonica
CTCAAAGTTGGGGCTTTTGCCAAGCCGCTTCTTTAGACTGGGTCTTCTTTAGCCATTTTTGGGGTCTGCATCAGGTTCCTCACCATGTCACAAGATGAATTCAGTCTTGGTCAGATTAACCTCATGATCACTTCCGCAGTACCAATCATATTGGGATTTTTGCTGGACTAGGGCTTCACTAAGTCACTTCTTCGAAATCTAGACTTCGCCTACTCAGTTTGTCCAACTGTGGCTTTGCAACCGGGGCTGTGCCAATGAAAGGATCTTTCCTTGCTTTAATAAGACATGGGGCTTTTGCGTAAAGTTTTTCCTTAAACCGGCTTCGATAAGTTGCATCCCCCCCTCGAAGAGAGGTTTGGTCACTTCGACATCTGCTTTAGTCTTTGGTTGTAAAAGCTTGTCAACATCAGCTTCAAGTATCAGAATTTAAGAAGGGAACTTTAGTCAAGACTCGAGGTTCAAACCCAGTCTCATCCCAAGAGTGAATTCTAGTCCACGTTGACAACAACAGCAGTTCAGTCCGCACCCAAGGGATACGACCCCACTTGCTTAAAACCCGTCTTAAACAATTTCCAAACACATTCCATATGTACATCCAGACCTAGTCTCTATCATGTTTCCAAGAGAAAAATCACCCCTAGGCTCAAGTAACGTGCCAATTGCTAATAATAACATTTTCTCCCAAAAGCGCCTCCGTTACTTCCATTATAACGAGATAACGCAAAGCGACAGTTTCCTAATTGTCAAAAATCTAACTTTAGCTACCTCTATCACAGATTGAGAAGTTGTGAATGTGTGCCCAAATTCTTTTGTTTATTGGAATTCACGCGAGTTTGAAGACATCCGAGTTATTTGAAAAACGGAGTCGCCACGCCATTTTGATTACCTCAAAACTTTGAAAAAAAGGTTTTATGGGTTCGGAGGTTAAGTTACCCCTTGGGAAGAACGTTTGGCGTTCACCCAAAGTGCCTTGCCGGAGCAAGTCTCCCTAGATTTCATTAATCGTGTTTGCTTGCGTGCTTTCTTTGTGTGCATGTGTTTGAAAATAAGGAGGGGAATGTCCCAAGTTGTCTTCCGACGTACAAAACCATTTGTTGGTTGTCGCCGATTCCTTGGAATTTATGTATTTGGGATTATGATCCCGTCCTCATCTTATGACTTGTGATCATCGCATTTTAACCTCGGGACCCTGACTTGCGTGATCGAGAGAATGACTCTCTTTGGTCAAAGATGAGGTTCCTTAGGAAGGAATGTCCTTAGCTCCATCAATCCTACGCTTTAAGACTGGCCGAGCTCGTATAGAGGCTTCATACTCATTCTTAAGCGATAATCGGAGATATAGGGTTCAAGGTTATCCTTTTCCTAAAGAAATCATGAACCTTTAATGGAAGGAACGATGCAAAGATGAGAACTTTTACACCGGTCCATTCCAAGGTTGGGGAAAAGGGGAAATGCATGTAAAAATGATATTTTAGCAAAAAGATGGCATTTTGGTTTGAAAATGATGCATTTGATTGCAAATGGATGTTTTTTATGTAAAGAAATGATCTTTGTGCAAAGAGTGCATCTTTAATGTGAAAAGGGATTTAAAATGGAAAAGGAATGATTTTAATGCATGAAAAATGGGATTTAGGTGTAAAGGATGCACCTTTATGTATGAGAATGATATTTTAATGAAAAGATGACATAGTATGTACATAGATACTATCTAAATTGCGTATAGACATCGTGTTATAGCTTAAAGGGGTTTAACATCGACATGCCTTGAAACCGTGGAAGCTTCGCAAACCGGCTACTTATGTCGCGTGACATAGGCCGCCATGTCGCGTGACATAACTAGCCATTTTGCAGAGGCTTTACAACCGAGATTTGCAGAGGTAACAAGGCACCAAAATGGTCAAGTTACTTCACAAACAAATCTCGTGGAGCATGTTTAACAATAATGAACACTTCAAGAGGGTGCGGATATGAGGGATCCACACTCATCTTGAGTGTTCATGCAAAACCAAGTCAAAACGAAGATTTTATATGAAATGTAATGAAATAAAATGTGGATCTGGTAATATGAAGCTAAAGCATGCAACTTTAATCGTAATACTATATTATCAATGCATGTAACACATAGATTTTATATTCAAAGGAAAATAGAGAGTGGAAAAGGGGTAGAAACTCGTTACCCTTGAAGATCCACAACTCCTATATCAAGTTAGATATAGGAACCTTTCTAGCGTCCTCCTCCGAGACTCGAGTTCGCACCTTGGATCCTTGGGAACTCCTTGATTTCTTGATGTATGTGGGAAGTGTGTGTGGGAAGTGTGTGGGATGGATTTGGGAGGATTGAGGTGATTTGGGGGTATGTGAGGAGAGAGGAGGCTTCCGGGTGTATTCCTATAGAGGGGGACCGAGGGGTGGAAGAGGTGTGTTAAAATGAGAGGTGAAGGCCTCTATTTATAGGCTGCCTGCATGGGCTTGTTATGTCGCACGACATAACAAGCCATGACTGTATTCCTTCTAGAAACATGCAAGGTGGCATGGTTCTAGAACTTTTCCCCGGCCGGTTATGTCGCGCGACATAAGTAGCCACTGATTCTTCTAGAAACATGCAAGGTGGCAGTGTTTCTAGAAGGTTTCTTCTGGCCGGTTATGTCGCACGACATAAGTAGCCAGATCCGGCTTCTTCTAGAAACGTGCAAGGTGGCGGCCTTCTAGAAGGGTTTTGGGATTAAGAAAACGTGTTTCTTAATCACCAAGCATTCCCTTCAGCCCTTAAAAGGCTTGGAACAAGCTCCTGCATTGTTCCTAACTTTAGGAAAATCCGGGGAATTACCGGAAAATTACCTAATTGCCGAAAATTAACCTAAGGCATGAGCCGCATTTGGGTACTTACAGAAGCCCTCGGCAACGTCACTTGCAAGGCGAGTGGGGTTGTCGATAGAAAAGGATCCAATCTCGGCGAATGCCGAGACGGATTGGGTGACCCAGTGGTCGAGTGGCCGAACCTTTTGGAAGGCTACCTACGTATCCCTGAGGAATCAAGCCAGCCGTAGTTCGGAATTAGGATCCGCCGGGGAAGGAAGAAGAGAAAATGACCTAGGAGGTCAAGCAATTGATCCTACCGGGGATATGCTAGAGTGACCCAGTGGTCGGATATCTCGAACTTCTATGAGGGGGCGCTTATCACCGAGGAGTGACAAAGAAACAGGTGACCAAAGTGGTCGAATGGCCGGACCTTTTATAAAAGGCTACCTACGTATCCCTGAGGAATCAAGCCTTGATCGTAGTTCAAGCATCACTAGATAGTTAGGAACGATGTCTAGGATCCTTGAGATTTTGACAATTCGGAGGTCACACCCGAGGAAGCTAGAGCTTATGGCGCTATCTCTTTATGACGGAGATAGAGGTAACTTAAGTTGGGAAACTTGAGCATTCGTCACTATTCGCGGATAGTGGTAGCACAAGTTGAAATGATTTGGGCATACGCCACTATTCGCGGATAGTGGTAGCACAATTTGAAATGATTTGGGCATTCGTCACTATTCGCGGATAGTGGTTGCACAAATTGAAATGATTTGGGCATACGCCACTATTCGCGGATAGTGGTAGCACAATTTGAAATGATTTGGGCATACGCCACTATTCGCGGATAGTGGTAGCACAAGTTGAAATGATTTGGGCATACGCCACTATTCGCGGATAGTGGTTGCACAAATTGAAATAACTTGGGCATTCGTCACTATTCGCGGATAGTGGTTGCACAAATTGAAATAACTTGGGCATTCGTCACTATTCGCGGATAGTGGTTGCACAAATTGAAATAACTTGGGCATTCGTCACTATTCGCGGATAGTGGTTGCACAAATTGAAATAACTTGGGCATTCGTCACTATTCGCGGATAGTGGTTGCACAAATTGAAATAACTTGGGCATTCGTCACTATTCGCGGATAGTGGTTGCACAAATTGAAATAACTTGGGCATTCGTCACTATTCGCGGATAGTGGTTGCACAAATTGAAATAACTTGGGCATTCGTCACTATTCGCGGATAGTGGTTGCACAAATTTAGAGTTCTGACCTAACATTATTTCATTCTAACTAAGCTAAAGCTTACGACGTTATTTCTTTACTAAAGCTAGATGACTTTATTTCTTTATGACGGAAAAAAAACAGAGACTAAAGAAGTAAGAAGGACTCGATGATTTTTTGTAAAGAAAGTAGGACGTATCCTGATAATTTTTGTAAAAGAAGTGAATTAAAAATGCCAAAGGCAAATAAAATGAGCCACGAGGGGGTAAATTTGTAAAATAAGCCTCGGGAGGCACTGGAGGGAAAATTTAATTGAAAATGTTTGAAAATGCCAGGGACACAAAGGGTAAAACAGTCCTGCGGGGGACAAAATTATAAAATGAAGCCTTCAGGGGCAAAATTGTAAAAACAAGCCATAGAGGCTTATTATGTCGCACGACATAATAGGCCCATTTGACAAGATTCATTAAAAATACGCACACGCCATTTGAAAATCAATTGAACTTGAAATTGAGAGGGAGGCGACAGCGAGAAAAGAGAGAGCGACATCGTAGAGGGAGATTCGAGGGATATTGAGTGAAATCAAACACTTCTTAGTCCGATTCCATTCAAGAATGCCTCCTAGGCTCTATCCGACCAAGAGGGCTTCTCAACATGCCAACTTAGCTACTCTGAGGAAGGGGGTGCAAAGGAATCAACGGCCGTTTCTTCCGAAGCACCAAGGGGAGATTTTTACCCACAGCTCGATGAGCATACTTCGGATGTCACGAAGAAGGAAGAGGTAAGAAACCTAGGGTTTCTTGAAAAATTTTCAATTTGGGCGAAATTGATTTGAACTGATTTTTTTTTAGACTGTGCTATTGACATGAACTGGCATGTGAACATAGATGAATCTAGGAAATGTAATGCGTAAATGCATGCCATACATTGATCCATTTTGACCTATTTTTTGCTTGAGATGATTTCAAGAAATAGCACGAAATATTGATACTTGTGCCATGTTTTCTTGCAGGGATTGCGCACCCGTGGCTCCCCTGAGGTGATTGGGTGCTACGGGATAGCTTGCCGGCAGCCAGAGCAGTGGACTCGCCTAAGGGCCCGATTTACGCCGCCGGGCTAGGGCAATTTTTTGAGATGGCGAAGGCCATCTGGGGCACTCAGCAGGAGTGTGGATCTAGTGAGGGCATTCAGAGAGTTCTCGTGGGAGACCACTCACTCATTTCACTTCTCTTGGGGTGAGACGACAACACTCCGCCGGACTTTGCGGTCATCACAGATCGCTTTTTACTGATGAGCCACTCTACATAGAGGAGCCTCGTACAGGAGTTGAGCCCCACTTATTGCCGATGATGATTTTATGGGCTTACTTGGTTTCGTTCCCCTGATCAAGAAGGGAATGGATATGAGTTGGGGGTGCTACATGGCCCGATTCAGGCGCAGCAGGACTACACCGTGGTAGATGATCCCATTGAGAGCCTGGCCGAGAGCCGAGAGATTGGCTAGAGCTTTTGTATGGGTGGGCTTTTCCGACATGCCGTTCATCAACAAAGCATCTACCGCTTTGGTTTCACTATTGGAGCTTTTGAGAGCCCGGGATACCGTCGAATCTTTCCTGGGAGAGGCAAAGCTTAGCCGAGATGTATTTGGCCCTAGATGACGTCACGAGGGAAGGCGAAGTACTTCACCGCTTTCATCCGGCTTTCGAGGTATTCTCTCACCTTGATCTCTTTTCCTTAGCGCATTTCATTATATCCCTTGTTTTCCCCGTTTTGACTTCTTCTTCTCCTTTTCGTGCTTGGGCATACGAGTATTTTGGCCGTTATGAGTGGCGTATCAAGGATGAGTTTCCTCGCCACCACTTTTTCCCGCTCTTCGTCTGTGGACGAAGGATGCCAGAAATGCACTGTGACGCCGGAGGGCTCGAGGTGCAGATTACCGCTTCTTATCATGATACGTTGACATGCCCGAGAGGGGTTCCACAGCAGGATGAGCTTGTTCCCCGGACCGGCCGTTATGGCGCTGATTTAGATCACGCCGCGCACTTCACAGAGTGTCGCAAGCTACCGGTGGGCTTGTCCTGAGACGCCTTGTATCTAGGAGAGAGGGTGTATAGACAAAGATGGGCCGAATAGGCACGCCGGATCCCCGATGATCCTCCGCCTAGGATGTGGTTGCCTCGCCGCTGAGAATGTAGATGCTTTGATCGTAGGCATGGCGGCACATCTTTACACACGAGAGGGGGACTATACTATGTACGTGGCCATGCATCTTCGGGGCCTCCACACTGTGGTTGGTTATGGCGCCATAGCGTGGGGCCTTCGATCGGCTATGTTGCTAGACCTCCTTTGCCCCCGACTTTCATTGATTATCGTGGTGGCGGTCGCACGAGGCGAGCTCACATTGATATGTCCTGCACTCATCCTCATCCGTGCTCCCGCGAGGTTCTAGATCCGTAAGTATTGCTCCTTACGCCTCTTTGGATTGCTTCGCATCTCTCTCGTTATCAAGAACCGTATTCCGACACTTATTATGTCATGCTTGTAATGTGTCACCAAAGCTTACAGCACTTGACCAGTGGCATATACCGGCGCCGCGGGCATGATTGGCAAGCTCCGTAAAGGCATGAGTTTCTCGGAAGAATCAAGGCCGGTCACAGTGGTTCGATTGATATCTCTCCACCCGGCCAACCGAGAAGGAAGAAGAGCCGCCCGATGACGTGGGCACCACGGGAGCACTAGAGGACCGACGCCTGACAAAGATCGCAAATGTGCCTCTTTACGCACTCCATTGAGATTGATGATGATGATGAGGATGAGGATGAGGATGAGGACGGAGCCGAGACGGCCACGGACTACGAGCTTGACTCCACCGTTATCACCGAGCTCGACGACTATTACCGCACGGAGACCATAGCCTACGAGGCACCTTCTGACGATCCCGACGATGAGCCGAGGAGGCCGAGGATGACGACGAGGATGGAGATGAGGAGGGTGATGAAGAGGGTGATGGAGAGGATCTCAGAGTAGCCCCCTTTCCCCTTAGACATTTATGACTTTTTGGCTATTGTACTCTTTGGGGAAAACACATGTTATTATTTTTTTATGCACAACTTTTGGACTTGATCTACTTTGTATGTACAAATGGTTTGAATGGATGACTTGGATGAATTTTTAGCTTGTAAATGAATGCATGAGTGTATACGGGTAAATGAACCCTCCCCTATGCATCTCGAGAAGTGAATGGATGGTATTTGCAGCTATTGACAAGTCTGGGAGTGCCCTGGGAAAGCAGAAGTTGCCGATGTCTCGATGTCCGATGTGGCTAGTTATGTCGCACGACATAAGTAGCCAATCGCCGCTTTGTCGCGTGACATAAGTAGCCAAGACCGCACTTCTCTTACCTTTTGGCCTTGGACTGGAATTGCCGACACAAAGTTGGAATTGGGTGACCAAATAGGTCACAAACCCGGTCTCCTTAGGACAATGGCAAAGAGATATTGGTCCCTTAAGGATGGAAATGGGGTGACCTAGGAGGTCAAGCAACCAATCCTTCACAGAATGTTCCAAATCAAAAGAGGTGGCCCATATGGTCACAAAATTGGACTTTTATGAAAAGCTTACGCACCCTTGGAGAATGGAGAAGTGGAAAAGGTGACCAATGTGGTCGATGGCCTGAACCTTTATGAAAGGCTACCTACGTATCCCTGAGGAATCAAGCCTCGATCGTAGTTCAAACCTTACCTAGACAATTAGGAATGATGTCTAGGATTTTCGACGTTTTGACAATTAGGAAACCGTCGCCTAGAGTTATCTCGAAGGCACTTTTGGGAGAAAATGTTATCATTAGCAATTGGCACGTTACTTGAGCCTAGGGATGATTTTTCTCTTGGAAACATGGTAGGGACTGGTCTGGATGTACATATGGAATGTATTTGGGAATTGTTTGAGACGGGTTTCAAACAGTGGGTTGTATCCCTTGGGTGCGGACCGAACCGTTGCCGTTGTCAACGTGGACGAGAATTCCTCTGAGCCGAGACTGGTTTGAACCTCGGGTCTCGTGACTATTCTTTTCTCACACTCTAGCATTTGAAGTTGATGCTAACCGTATGTCGAAGTGACCAATCCTTTCTTCTAGGGATGGATGCAACTTATCGAAGCCCCTGGCCTAAGGAAATACTCTCGCAAAAGCCCCATATCTTGTTGAAGTAAGGAAAATTCTTTCATTGGCAAAACCTTGGTTGAATGAGCCGAGCAAGCGAAGTGACTTGGCGAAGCCCCGCCCGGTGACCTAATAAAAATCCCAATCCGATTGGTATTGCGAACGTGATTCTCAAATTGATCTCGACCAAGACCGAATCCATCTAGGGACCTAGTGAAGAACCCGATGCGAACCCCGAAAATGGCTAAAGAAGCCCCAGCTTAAAGGAATGCTTTGACAGAGTTTTTCGAGGCACTCTAATGCGAATTGTAGCGTAAGAGGGAAAACCTATCCTTTTCCTTCCCTTTTTTTTTTATTTTCTTTTTTTTTTAGTCACTCACCAACCTTAAGAAGATGTGGACGAAGAGAAGAACTTTTAGGAAGATATATACATGCAGGGGCATATTTTTTCGAAAAGTGGGAATAGATCCCGATTTTTGTGTTATTTCGACGGCCTTATTCGATGTAGGCACAAAACTCGCTGGGGTTTGACTCTTTTGAGAGAGTATAAGCGTAGAAAGGTTGGTAAAAGTGTATGGAAGCCCCCGCCGACGTAAAATCGCTGTTTAGCGCTATCTTTCCTAAGATGTAGAAAAGGAAGACTTGTCAAGACATCTCGAAAACTTGTTTTATTTACAATGATCACAAGATTGCTTAAAACCCTTTATTAATGTTCGGTTATTCAACCACTAATCTCGATATGAACAAACATTCTTATTAATCATGAGGAGAAAGTCAACCAATGTCGCGGATCAAGGTTGGCCGGGTGTGAAAGAAAGGTTTGTGTATAAGGAGGTCATTGATGAGACCGGGTTTTCGGGATTTGACCGTGTCCATGGGAGAGGTCATTTGATGAGACCAGGTTTTCGGTAATTTGATATGCTTATGACCGGACCATTGCCGGTTGCCTACGTTCCCCTCATTGTGAGGAGCTCAGTCGCCGTAGTTCGGCCTTGGCCTGACTGCTTGGGAAATGGGATTTGTGGTTCCTTTAGTGAAAAGGCTAGGATGAGAAGATCGGATGATGAGGTACATGGGCCTCTGGATGATTCCTTGACCAAGTCATTCTTGGACGGCCGCTTCAATTGCTTTCTCGATTCTCGTCTTTCATTGGGGGAGAAAGGACTTGCATATGCCTAAAGGCTCATGAAATGCTTCGCTTGCTTCGACCGCCCCATTGTTATCGACAACTTTCATTCTTTGAGCTTTGATTTTGCCTCGTCCGTCAAGCTTTTGATGGGCGGTGGCCGGGTCCTGGCCTCATTTTCTTTTTCTTTTATTTTTATGTGCAACCCCGTTTTTGCCTAGACCGCCCTTTTTTTTTTGGGATTTTCACTTAGCTGGGCATTACTCTTTTTGCACTAAGATTTTTCTTCTTTTTTTTTTTATGTGAAACCCTGTTTTTTGCCTAGACCGCCCTTTTTTGGGATTTTCACTAGCCGGGTATTACTCTTTTTGCACTACACACATTTTTTCTTTTTCTCTTTTTTTTTTTATTTTCTAGAGCACCCGAGACCAAGGCGAGCCCCGCTTGAACATTCTTGATACCCTTGAAGTCTAAGCCAAGCCCCTAGGTTGTTGTCGACACGGGGTCAATCTTTCGAAGCTGAGTGGCCTTTTTTGTCGTTCCTTGATGTTGTCGCCGTCGTTGACTTGGTCAAGATGAAGGTGGACATGGTTTGGGAAAGTGTATGGCTTTATGAAGGCCTTTTGTGGGGTAAGGAAAGTGTATGGCTTGATGGCATTAGTTGACTTTCTCACACTGATTAATCAGAACGTTAATTATTTCGAGAGATTGTTCGTTGAGCAATGCAAGTGATCATATAAAATAAAACCATTTCATTAAATGTAATGTAGGTGTGCAAATAATGTCTTAAGTCTAGCAAGAAAAGAAGAAGACTCTTTTATAGAAAATTGAAGATTTAATACAATGTCCGTAGAGGACTTAATTGAAAGGAAAAAATACTAGAACCTACGAAAGTTGACTGAGAGACTATTTTCTTTTTCCTTCTTTTTTTTTTTTTTTTTTTTTTTTTTTTTTTTTTTTTAAGGATAGGTAAACCCTAGTCTAGCTACTCTTCACGGGTTGGACTCGCCAGTGAGCTTCGAGCTTTCCTTCGTAGATCGCCCACCGAATTTCTTTCTTCACCTCCACACACTTGTCTCGTCACATGACCATAATGCTTGTGGTACTCACGTAACTTGGCCCCGTCAACTCTACTTGGGTTTCTTGGCTTATGATTCTCGAGAGGTGCGAGAAGGCTTCGTTTCACCAAATCGTTGAAAACTTTGCTCATGGGCATCCCAAAATCATCAGCCGACGTTTCGACCTTGCACTTCTTGAATTGACCTCTTGTCATGACTTTCTCGTCTTTGGCCCATGGAGGTTCTCAAGCTTCCCATCTTCTATCAACTTTTGGATCTCATGCCTCAAATAGGTGCAATCATCGTTGTTATGGCCATGATAATTGTGAAAGCGACAGTGTTTGGTCTCGTCCATTCTCGATACCGGGGTTCCCGGGTTTCCACCTCCAAAGGGCTTTATCGCTTTTTCTTTCACTAGCTCTTCCGTAATCTTGCTTAAAGGCATCTCTCGTATTGTTAAAGTGAAAGGAGCGAGGTTTTCTGGGACCTTGTTATTCTCAAGACTCGCATTCCCATTGTCCAATTGGTTCCACTGTTGGATTTGGTCGAAGGAAGCCGTGACATTCTTTCCTTTGTGAGGTACCGGTGCCGAGCCGATACGGTTGTCGCTTGGTATTGGGTTATGCTCGGTGGAGTCATTTCCCGGCCTGGTTCGACATCTTGGGTCAAGGGAGTATTGATACTCATCATGAGGTCAAGCTTCTCTTGCATCTCGTTTCACTTGCTCCATCAATATTGCCACATAGGGGTCAACGGGGACTCTTGGGCTATCGGAACCGGCAAATGTGACTTGTAGTAGCGAACCGACGGCTGAATTCATTAAGTCCGTAGGTAACAATGAAAACTCGGTTCATCTTTTGGTAACTCATGATCACATTCAAAGGGTATAGGGGCTTCGTAACATAGCCACATATCTCAAACCGATTATGTGAGGTTGGAGCATAAACCGGCATGTATTGCCGAGACCGAGGGATAAGTGGGGTGAAATCCAATCTGCTTCGAGGAGCCGAGGGCGATGGGGCCCCGATGAGCCGGGATGTTGGAAAGGACCGAGGAGAAGTGGTCCTTGGCAAGGGATCATATGTGGATGGAGGAAGGTATTGGTTATAGGCCGGGGAACCGAGATGGCTACTTCCGGAGTCTCATCTTCGACCACTACCCAGAGAACCGTTGACTCAATTGTTACTTGGACTCCATTGCGGTGAAGAGCACCGATAAGCAATGACACTGCTCTTCATGAACCTTCCGGGCATTTTCCAAAGCCAGACTAACTCTTCCTTCCTAATCATCTCGATTTCCCATACCCTCACCGTTTTCTCGTCAAATCTCGCCATTCCGACTCTCCGAGCCGATGAACCGTCCGAACCGAAAAGCCGCCGACCCAAGACTCTCGCTCACTTCTTTTTTCACAAGGGAAAGGGATAGGCAAGGTTTAGACTCGGATAGGTAAGGTTTAGACTCGAAGGATAGGTAAGGTTTAGACTCGAAGGTAAGTGTTTAGTCAAGGCTCAAGTAACACGAACTTATTGCTTAACTTTTGCTCGAAACACATTTTCTCCTAATCCTAATTGATCGAAAGATGGGACCTTGAAAGGTCAAGATTGGAAGTAGAGATCGGACCGAAGGGGGTCATGATTAAGGATTTGACCATGAAAGGTCGAGATGGGAAATCGAAAATTGGACCGAGGAGGTCTCGATTAGAGATTGACCATGAAAGGTCGGGATAAGAAAATCAAAAATCGGACCGAAAAGATCTCGATTAGGATTTGACCATGAAAGGTCGGGATGAGGAAAACGGAGATCGGACCGAAAAGATCTCGATTAGGGATTTGACCATGAAAGGTCGGGATGAGGAAAACGGAGATCGGACCGAAAAGGTCTCGATTAGGGATTTCAGTAGATAGGAACATGCAATTATGATTACACTAATTGTTCAAGTTTACTTAAAACAATGTCTTTTATTTATTTCTATTTGGTTGGAAAAGGGTTCGCCCTTCTTTTTCACAACTACTCTAGATCCCGGATCGCCGGGTTCCGTCACTACGTCTATAAGCCCCTCGTATTCCACCCGTATTTCGACCTCCCAGTGGTGGACACCCGGCGAGGGTCCTATAGGCACGCGGATCCCACCGACCGAGAGTAAAGAACGCTCCTATCGGGTCTAGCGGGTCATAGGACCTTTCAACGCACGAGCGATGCGGATTATAGTCAAGGCAATACCGGGAAAGTCTCGTCTCTCGCCTTGACGGATTTTTGACAGAGTTTCGCTTGAGCGAATGACGTTTTGACTTTCGGTAATGTCCGAGAATATAATAGGCATGGGTCGGGCGGCAAAAGCCGGATGACGCAGTTGTCACATTGAACTTCGTTGCATACGCAGGCGTGAGTCGGAATCGAAGTCAATGCCGGCCAAGATCTTGCCAATTTTTCCTTGTCGGAATTTTGGCAGTAGCTTCGCTTGAGCGAAAGATCTTTTGATTTGTTGGCAAAGACTCGGTCTTGACTCTTACGCATTCCGTGCGGGTCAAGGTCAATAGTCAATGTCTGAGTCGAGATCTCGCCAATTTTTCCTTGTCGGAATTTTGGCGTAGTTCTTCTTCCGTTATGAACTAAGGTTTGACCTTTACGAGGGTATGCAACCGGGCTATATGACACGGACTAGACCAAAACCAACCAAAAGTCACGGTTTTTTGAAACGTGTGACACCTGACCGTGCATTGGTCGACACCGGCCGCCATGGGAGGTTGGGATGATTCCGTGCGCGCCCGGGAGCATCGTAAGGCCGTCCGTGATCGCACTGAACCACCCTCGGGTTTGAAGGACGTGCGTGCAAAAGTGTACAGATATATCAAAGGCGCGTAGTGTGCGGTCTCCTAAAATTGTTCCTTTTTGAGTTAAAACAGAGATTTTCATAATGTGTTTTAAAGGAATGATTTTCGGGACGGGGAAAATGCAACACATAAGCACGTAAATTTTCTCGGGAGCCCCGCCGCCATGGAGCCGAATAGCCCCAAGCCGCTAGGACCGCCAGATTAACCATGATTTTTCCCGGTGGAATTGCCACCGAGGTCGTATGGTCGAATCCTATGAGGATTAGCCGTACGACCGCATGGATCAATTTTCCAGTTCCACTCCTTTTGCTATTTTTCGGGTTATTTCCCGTTTTCAAAGTATGCACAAATTCCAAGATGCAAATGATGCAATGCATGGTAAAGAAAGCAAGCACGATTAATGAAATCGGCGATGGGAGTCTAACCCGCTCAAAGGGAAAAGCTTTCTTATTATTTTTTTTCAAAATTATATTTTTTTTCGAAAAGGGGATACTGGTACGTGGGATTGTTAAACCACCGGTTATCCCAAGCCCCGGGTTAGGAGCGATACAGAAGGTTAAGTGGGGTCCACCTATATACCAAGTATCGATTTTTGTTTTGAAAATAAAGCTTTTCTCCTTTGGGTTTCCCCAATGAGTCGCCAAACCGTGAATGTGTGCCCAAATTCTTTGTTTATTGGAATTCACGCGAGTTTGAAGACATCCGAGTTATTTGAAAAACGGAGTCGCCACGCCATTTTGATTACCTCAAAACTTTGAAAAAGGTTTTATGGGTTCTGAGGTTAAGTTACCCTCGGGAAGAACGTTTGGCGTTCACCCAAAGTGCCTTGCCGAGCAAGTCTCCCTAGATTTCATTAATCGTGTTTGCTTGCGTGCTTTCTTTGTGTGCATGTGTTTGAAAATAAGGAGGGGAATGTCCCAAGTTGTCTTCCTGACGTACAAACCATTTGTTGGTTGTCGCCGGATTCCTTGAATTTATGTATTTGGGATTATGATCCCGTCCTCATCTTATGACTTGTGATCATCGCATTTTAACCTCGGGACCCTCGGGACTTGCGTGATCGAGAGAATGACTCTCTTTGGTCAAAGATGAGGTTCCTTAGGAAGGAATGTCCTTAGCCCATCAATCCTACGCTTTAAGACGGCCGAGCTCGTATAGAGGCTTCATACTCATTCTTAAGCGATAATCGGAGATATAGGGTTCAAGGTTATCCTTTTCCTAAAGAAATCATGAACCTTTAATGGAAGGAACGATGCAAAGATGAGAACTTTTACACCGGTCCATTCCAAGGTTGGGGAAAAGGGGAAATGCATGTAAAAATGATATTTTAGCAAAAAGATGGCATTTTGGTTTGAAAATGATGCATTTGATTGCAAATGGATGTTTTTTATGTAAAGAAATGATCTTTGTGCAAAGAGTGCATCTTTAATGTGAAAAGGGATTTAAAATGGAAAAGGAATGATTTTAATGCATGAAAAATGGGATTTAGGTGTAAAGGATGCACCTTTATGTATGAGAATGATATTTTAATGAAAAGATGACATAGTATGTACATAGATACTATCTAAATTGCGTATAGACATCGTTATAGCTTAAAGGGGTTTAACATCGATTACAATTGAAACCGTGAAGCTTCGCAAACCGGCTACTTATGTCGCGTGACATAGGCCGCCATGTCGCGTGACATAACTAGCCATTTTGCAGAGGCTTTACAACCGAGATTTGCAGAGGTAACAAGGCACCAAAATGGTCAAGTTACTTCACAAACAAATCTCATGGAGCATGTTTAACAATAATGAACACTTCAAGAGGGTGCGGATATGAGGGATCCACACTCATCTTGAGTGTTCATGCAAAAACCAAGTCAAAACGAAGATTTTATATGAAATGTAATGAAATAAAATGTGGATCTGGGTAATATGAAGCTAAAGCATGCAACTTTAATCGAATACTATATTATCAATGCATGTAACACATAGATTTTATATTCAAAGGAAAATAGAGAGTGGAAAAGGGGTAGAAACTCGTTACCCTTGAAGATCCACAACTCCTATATCAAGTTAGATATAGGAACCTTTCTAGCCCTCCTCCTCCGAGACCGAGTTCAGACTTGGATCCTTGGGAACTCCTTGATTTCTTGATGTATGTGGGAAGTGTGTGTGTGGGAAGTGTGTGGGGATGGATTTGGGAGGATTGAGGTGATTTGGGGGTATGTGAGGAGAGAGGAGGCTTCCCGGGTGTATTCCTATAGAGGGGGACCGAGGGGTGGAAGAGGTGTGTTAAAATGAGAGGTGAAGGCCTCTATTTATAGGTCGCCGCATGGGCTTGTTATGTCGCACGACATAACAAGCCACGATCAGATTCCTTCTAGAAACATGCAAGGTGGCATGGTTCTAGAACTTTTCCCGGCCGGTTATGTCGCGCGACATAAGTAGCCACTTCGGATTCTTCTAGAAACATGCAAGGTGGCAGTGTTTCTAGAAGGTTTCTTCCGGCCGGTTATGTCGCACGACATAAGTGGCCAGATCTCGGCTTCTTCTAGAAACGTGCAAGGTGGCAATTTTCTAGAAGGGTTTTGGGATTAAGAAAACGTGTTTCTTAATCACCAAGCATTCCCTTCAGCCCTTAAAAGGCTTGGAACAGCCTGAATTGTTCTAACTTTAGGGAAATCCGGGGAATTACCGGAAAAATTACCGGAATTGCCGGGAAAATTAACCGGAAGGCATGAGCCAGATTTGGGTACTTACAGAAGTATGCTCAAGTTTTCCAGCTATAGCTGCCTCTATCTAATCGATAGTGACGTAAGCTTTAGCTTCCTCAGGTGACAACCTCCATTAATTGTCAAAACCTCAAGGATCCTAGACATCGTTCCTAGCTATCTAGATGAAGCTTGAACTACGATCAAGGCTTGATTCCTCCGGGATACGTAGGTAGCCTTTCATAAAGGTCCAGCCATCCGACCATATTGGTCATCCTTTTTCTTTCACCATTCCTCAATGGTGCGTAAGCTTTTCACAAAGGTATAGCTATATGACCATATTGGTCACCCCCCTTTATTTGTCACATTCCCAGTAGGATCGACCGTTTGACCTTCTAGGTCACCCGTTTCTATCCTTACAGTAAGGGACCAATATCTCTTCGCCATGCCCCGGTAGGATCAGGTTTGTGACCTCCTTGGTCACCCAATTCCAACCCGTGTCGGCAATTCCAGTCCAATTCCAAAGGGTATGAAAAGTTCAGTTCAGGCTATGTATGTCACGCGACAAAACTGGCCACATGGCATACTAAGTCGCGCGACATATTAAGCCAACATCAGACATCAGCAATCTGCAGTATGCTGCATTCCCCATAGCACTCCCCGACTTGTCAAAAGCTGCAAATGCCACTCATCCACTTCTCAAATGCATAGGGGAAGGTTCATTTACCCCATGTACACTCATGTATTCATTCACCTGGTACATATACAAGTCAGAAATCCATTCAAGCCATCCATTCAAGCCATCTATCATACCATCATCCTTTCATAAATTCGTGCAACCAAAAAGCTAACAATGTACATACAAAATAAAAAGAGACCAAATCTAAAAGATGTGTTTTCCCCAAAAGGGTACAATAACCAAAAAGTCATAATAATCTAGGGGGAAGGGGCTACTCTGAACCATCTTCATCATCCTCCAAACCATCTTTATCATCTCCTGAACCATCATCTTCATCCTCGTAGTCATCCTCAACCTCCTTAGGCTCGTCATCAGGATCGTCAGAAGGTGCCTCGTAGGCTACGGTCCCCATGCGATAATAGTCATCAAGCTCAGTGATAACAGCAGAATCAAGCTTGTAGTCTGTGGTTGTCTCAGCCCCACCATCCTCATCATCATCATCGTCAATCTCAACGGGTCCGTGAAGAGGCACATTTGGATTCTTTGTCCGAGGCGTCGGTCCACTAATACCCCCGCTAGTGCCCACATCATCAGAGCGGCTCTTCTTCTTTCTTGGTTGGCCAGGTGGAGAGATATCGATCGAACCCTGTGACCGGCACTGGTTCTTCCAAAAGCTCACGCCTTTCTGGAGCTTGCCAATCATTCCCACAGCGCCAGTATAAGCCCTGGTCAAATGCCTGTAAGCCTGGTCTGACACCTGTTACAAGCAGACATAATAAATGTCAGAATGCAGTTATTTATAATAGAAAGGGATGCAAGCAATCCAAAAGACGCAAGGGGCAGTACTTACGGATCTAGAACCTCACGGGAGCAGCAGACGAGGATGAGTCTGTGATATGTCAATATGAGCTCGCCGCATACGGCCGCCACCCTGGTAATCAATGAAAGTCGGGGGCAAAGGAGGTCTAGCCACATGACCAGCCAAGGGTCCCGCACTCTGAGCACCATAGCCAACTCTGACCTGTGGGGACTGAAGATCCCTAGCCACATATAAGGTGTAATCTCCATCCCGTGTAAAGAGATATGCCGCCATGCCTACAATCAAAGCATCTACATTCGCCAGCTGGCAAGGCAGCCACATCCTAGCTGGAGGATCATCAGGGATTCGAGCAGGCATATTGGGCCCATGCTGTCTGTACACCCTCTCTGCTAAGTATAGGGCATCTCCGGACAAACCCACCAGCAGCTTGCGACATTCTGTCAAGTGCGCAGCATGTTCCAAATTCAAATCACCATAACGGCCAGTCCAAGGGAATAAACTCAACCTCTGGGGAGTCCCTCTCAAGCATGTCAGGGTATCATGATACGAGGCCATAATCCTTCACCTCACACCCTCCGATGTCCTGGTCTGTCTCCTGGCATTCTTCGTCTACCGTCTGAGAGCAGGAAAAGTGGTAGCAGGAAACTCATCCCGGATCTGCCATGCATAACAGCCAAAAACCTCATAGGCACAAGCCTGAAAAGAAGAAGAAAAAGTCAAAATAGGGAAAATAATGATAGAGTGAAATGTGCAAAAGAAAAGAAGTCAAGATGAGAGAATACCTCGAAAGCCAGGTGACAGCAGGTGAAATACTTTGCCTCCCCTCTGCTGACGTCATCTAGAGCCATGTACATCTCGGCTAAAACTGCCTCACCCCATGACAGATTCCCCACGGTATCCCAAGCTCTCAGAAGCTCCAGCAGTGAAATCAGGGCAGTAGATGCGCTGTTGATAAACAACATGTCAGAAAAAACCACCCATACAAAGGCTCTTGCCAATCTCTCGGCTCTCAACCGGCTCTCAGCAGGATCATCAACAACAAGGTAGTCCCTACTCTGCTCCCCAATCAAGCCGTGTAGCTCACCCACCGTATCCATTCCCCTTCGATCCGGGGAACGAAACCAAGTAAACTCATAAAATCGACATCAAGCAATAGGTCGGGCTCAGCCTCCCCGTGCAGCTCATCTATATATAGTGGCTCACCAGTAAAGGGCAATCCCGTGATGACCGCGAAATCATACAAGCTAGGACTGTCTGCCTCACCCCAGGAGAAATGTAATGAGTGAGTGGTCTCCCACCAAAACTCCCTCAATGCCCTCACCAAATCCACACTCCTCTAGGTGTCTCCAATGGCCTTCGCCATCTCAAAAAATCGCCCAGCCCAACGGCGTAAACCATGCCCTTAGGCGAATGTATCTGCTCCTGGCTTCCCGGCAAGATCTTCCATAGCCTACCAATCACCTTCTGAGAACCACGAGTGCGCAATCCCCGCAGTAAACATAGCACAGGTATAAATATCTCATGCTTTTTCTTGAAATCATCTCAAGTGAAAATATGTCAAAACCTATCAATGTAGAACATGCATTTAGCATCACATTTCCTAGTTCAATCCATGTTCACATACAAAATTCATCATAGCCTTGAAAATTCAGCTCAAATCGATTTCACCCAAATCAAATTTTTTTTTTTAAAAAACCTAGGTTACTTACCACATTTTTCTTCCCGACATCCGAGGTGTGTTCATCAAGCTGTGGATAGAAATCCCCTCTTTGAGCTTGCGGAATGAATGGCCTTTGGTTCCTCTGAACCCCCTTCCGTCGATTAGCCAACTCGGCGTGTTGCGGAGCTCTCTTGGTAGGACGTGTTCTAGGAGACATTTTCTCCAATTGAATCGGACTCAAGATGTTTGATTTCTCTCGATTCCTCTCAATTTCCCTCTGATGTCTACTCTCTCTCTCTTCCCGTTTTCATCTCCCTCTCAATTTCAATTTTAATTGAGTTTCAAATAACGACTGTGCAAATTTTTAAAGAATCTGTCCACATGGCTTCTTAAGTCGCGCGACATACTAAGCCCCATGTGGCCGATTTTTACAATTTTGCCCCCGAAGGTTCAATTTTACAATTTTATCCCCCATAGGCTCTGTTTTACCCTTTGTGACTTCGGGCGCTTCCAATCATTTCCAATCCAGCTTTTTCTCCAAGGTTCTCGTGGCCTATTTTACAAATTTACTCCCCGTGGCTCATTTTATTTTCCCTTGGCATTTTCAATTCTACTTTCAAATAATTAAATCATCGGGTACGTCCCGTTGCTTTACAAAAACTATCGGGTCCTTCCCACTCTTTTATGAAAAATCATCGGGTAGGTCCCGTTGCTTTACAAAAATTATTGGGCCCTTCCCACCTTTCTTTACAAAAAGTTATTGGGTACGTCCCACTTTCTTTACAAAAAATTATCGGGTCCTTCCCATTTCTTTACAAAAAGTTATTGGGTACGTCCCACTTTCTTTACAAAATGTTATCGGGTCCTTCCCGTTTCTTTACAAAATTATCGTGTATCGCCCCACTTTCTTTACAAAATTGTCTGCACGCCCCACTTTTTAACAAATATATTATCGGCACGTTCCACTTTCTTTACAAAAAAATTATCGGGTACGTCCCACTTTCTTTACAAAAATCATCGAGTCCTTCCTACTTCTTTACAAAATCCATTCTTTCTCGCGATCTCCGTTGTTCCCAATTGAAGGAATAACATTTCGCTCTCTCGGGATCTCCGTTATTCCAGAATGAAGGAATAACATTTCGCTCTCTTGCGATCTCCGTTATTCCTAATGAAGGAATAACATTTCGCTCTCTCGCGATCTCCGTTATTCCGAGAATGAAGGAATAACATTTCGCTCTCTTTTCGATCTCCGTTATTCCAGATGAAGGAATAACATTTAGCTCTCTCGCGATCTCCGTTATTCCAGTAATGAAGGAATAACATTTCGCTTCTCTCGCGATCTCCATTATTCCAATGAAGGAATAACATTTTGCTTTTTTTCGTTCTCCGTTATTCCCGTATGAAGGAATAACATTTCGACTTCGAAAGTTCGAACTACGGCCCGGCTTGATTCTCTCCGGGATACGTAGGTAGCTTCTACTTTAGGTTCATCCAATTCGTCACATATGACACCCCTTTCCTAGTGGATTCCGAACTACGATCTCGGCTTAATTCCTCCGGGATACGTAGGTAGCCTTTCCAAAGGTTCACCACTCGACCACTTCTGTCACCCAATTTATCTCGGCATCTCGCCGCATTGGATCCTTTTTCTATCGACAACCCCACTCGCCCCGCAAGTGACGTTGCCGAGGGGCTTCGTAAGTACCCAAATCCGGCTCATGGCTTCCGGTTAAGTTTTTTCGGCAATTCCCCGGACTTTCCTAAAGTCCGGAAGCAATTCCGAATCGTTCCGAACCTTCCGAGGAATGAAGGGACTGCTTTAAATTAAAAAGCACGTTTTCCTTAGTATGGAAAACCTTCTAGAAGTGCCACCTTGCATGATTCTAGAAACATGCCGAGTCATACAGAAAATGCCGCACCGCCGCATTAGGAGGGAACTCCTAGCCGCACCGGCCTCATTTGCTCTATCCGCATCGCCTATAAATAGAGGCCCTCCTCTACCCATTTTGATATACCAATTTCTAGCATAAAAACTCTCCTAAAATATCCCACGAAGATCAGAAGCCGAAGGTGCCAAGAAGCCACCCCCTCCTCCTTGAATCTTCCAAAAGCTCGGTCCCTCCGCTAGGCAAATCCAAGGAACAAGAGGTCACCACCATTGGTAACCTCTCACCTCATTATCTTGCATTATACTTGCTTTATGTGATTCTTGCTCCTTGCATTCATATATTGCTATATCTTGTTTGGGACTTGGTAGATTATTGTTAAAGATCATATCTTTATTCATGTAAATCATATCCCCATCCCCTTTGCATCCTTTGCATTACCATTGCATCCTTTGCTCATAAAAATGTGATCTTTGGCATCCTTTGCTCATAAAAATGTAGTCTTTGCATTAAAGGTGCATCCTTTGCACCTAAAAATCCCTTTTTTACAATAAAAATGCATCCTTTGCATATAAAAATCATGTCTTTACCATAAAGGTGCATCCTTTGCACCTAAAACCCATTTTCATGAACAAAGATGCATCCTTTGCACTAAAAATCATGTCTTTATAATCAAAGTAGCATCCTTTGCTTTCAAGATGTAGTCTTTATGCATCCTTTGCATATAAAACACTATTTTTCCACATAAAAATGCATCCTTTGCATTAAAAATCCTTTCTTTACATAAGAAGCATCCTTTGCAAATCAAAGAGCATCCTTTGCACCCAAAAATGTCATCTTTTCACTAAAAATGTCATTTTTAACATGCATTCCCCTAGTCCCCAATTGGTACTTGATGCAACCTTTGGAACGGACCGGTGTAAAGATCCTATCTTTACATCGTTTCTTTCCATTAAAGGTGCCACAATCTCTTTAGAAAGGGATAAACCTTGAACCTATATCTCCGATTATCGCTTGAGACAAGCATGATAGCCTCAATATAAGCTCAATCGTCTCAAGGCGTAGGATTGATGGGCTAAGGACACTCCTTTTCTAAAGAACCCCATTTTGGACTATAAAAGAGAGTCCTTCTCTAGTCCAAGATGAGGACGAGATCAAAGTCCCGAACACATAAAAATCCAAGGAATCCCGAGCGACAACCAACTAAATGGTTTGTACGTCCGAAGACAACTTGGAACATCCCCCTCTTTTCAACACATGCACACAAGAAGGCACGCAAGCAAGCACGAAAAATGGAATCTAGTGGAGACTTGCTACGGCAAGGTACCTTGGGTGAACGACGATCCGTTCTTTTCCAAGGGGTAACTTAACCTCCGAACCCTAAAAACCTTTTTTTTTTTCAAAGTTTTGAGGAAATCGAAATGGCGTGGCGACTCCGTTTTTCAAATTAAACCTGGATGTTTTCAAACTCGCGTGAATCCAATCTAAAAAAAAAACAAAAAATAGAATTTGGGCACACATTCACAGAATGGAGCCGCCCGGCATGAGATGTGGAGAAAGAAGCCGCCCGGCTTGAAACCTAATTTCAGCAGATTGTTTAAACAGAAGGGGAAACGGGCAGCAGCAACCATTGTTGCTGCCATTTTCAAGGAGAGAGTAGAGAAAAGGGAGAGATAAACACCAAAATCTTTGGAGATTTGAGTTTATACTACTTAGATGGATCAAGGAGGAAACATCTTGCCCCGCCAAGCGCGTCGTATCTTGTCACAAGCCGTGAGGTTGAGGCGGAGAGAGTATGTGAGAACCGAACGAAAGTATGACTTTGTGGTGCCCACCTCTAAGCTCTATCCCGATAAAAGAGAGCACAAGTCCATGAAACCTCAATCTATTGGGGTAAGCACTCTCGATTTATTCGATTTCATCTATTTTGATTGATTTTTTGATTGATTAGGGCTAAATTCGAATTTTGGGATTTTTTTTGGATTTTCTTGGTGATTTTGTTGATGATTTATTGGATTTGACAATTGACCTACGGGGCTAAGTATATGGGTAATCATGCATGTGCAACTTATTTGAAGAAATATGAGAATGACTCATTTTTTTAAAATAAAGTGAGAAAAATAATGCCAAAGATGGAACAAAGGTATTGCATGTGCTAGAATTAGGTCAACTCCTGATCATGGATGTGAAAATAAGATTTTGGATGATGAAAATAATTCATGCATGCCATTTTGAAAGATTAAAATTTATATGCAAAGAATTTTGTGAAAACTGGAATTTTTGTGCTTGGGAGAGCATGTGCTCGGGGTGACATGTTTCAAATGATGAAAGACACGTGTTCTAGGCAAATGATGCTAGAAAATTTTCTTATGAATGCTTTTCTTTGAAAATGTATGCACTTTTTTTGTGAATACATGCATGTTTCTGAGATAAGTTTAAGGACTAACGTACCTTGGTGCTTACCTCAGGAGATCAAATCACGGGACCCGAGATAGCGGTGAAATTGTGGGCAAGGATGCCCGACTTCGAGAAGGACAAAGCCACAACCCTAAGCAATTAGTGGTGGCGATGGGTCTCCATTCTTTTGTCGAGGCTATCGCCCGAGGCATTCATGTGACGTCCAAGAGCAAGGGGTCGACCCAAGATCTTTTCCCGAGTTTTGGTGGGACAATACTCATGCCTTCCATTTGGGCTGGGGAGAGGCTACGGTGACTCCCGCCGACTTTACGGCTATCACCGGCTTCGAGGTTCACTAATAGGCCCGTGACCTCGGAGAGGACCACATTTCGAGGCCGAGTTCAGTGGATTAAGTGGGGTTTGACCTCCGTCCAAAGGGGCTAGGGATGGAGACTAGGTTGGTTGAGATTCGCATTCTCAAATGCATGGAGGATTTGCAGACAATGAGGTGACTGCTTCTCCACTCGCGAGGGCTTTCTTGTGGTTGACCTTATCTCGTCACCATTTTTGCCAATTCTCGACGTTGGCGATGATTTGTCTCGTTGGACTCTTTGGATGATTTGGCCACAAATGGGAGGTCTCTTGGGGTGAGGCCTGACCGCGAGCTTTATTTTGCTCGACTTGTATAGCCGAAACAAGGCTGCTTCCATCAAGGCCTACGACAACACGTCTCGTCCCATCCCTGGGACGGTGACTCTGAACTCGGTTCGAAACCCAAATGGTACCACCAAAATTCCACATGATGGACATTCCATCCAAATTCACAACTCGTTGGGACGCCCTTGGCTACATCACATGAAAGCCATAGCCTCCACCCTCCATCGGCTGCGTCAAGTTCATTAACCATCGTGGAGATCTTGGAGTCATCCGAGGGGACAGCTTCTCATAGGAAACGAAGTTGAGACAAAGAGCCAAAGCGTGCCGCGGCCGCACCTAGGGGCTACTTCCTTCAAATCAACCAAGGGACTACCGGGGCAAATCTCATCGAGAATCCCTCGTAGTCCGTAGATGCTAACTATGTCAATGTCCTCAGCAGTGCAAACCCAGGCGATCCGATACATCAAGTTCAACTCTCGTTTCCAACATTTGGAGGCATTGGAAAGAAACACTAAGCATCGCCATGATGCGGGCACACAAACCCCATGTCTCCAATCGGATATTTGTCGGCATTCTTCAAGCCAACTCTCTCGGCCCCCGCTGTGCGAAGAGATTTTCGTGATAAAGGTCAACAAGCATCATCATACTGCCTTGAGTGCATGGACGTTGTATGGGATGTCCTCCACGAGGAACCGCCCGCCGAGCCCCTCTTCTCCAAAGCGAAGGGCATGATGTTTTCCTAGCCGCTCCAAAGAACGCACCAGACGCAATAAGTCCCTACGTTTGGGTTGAGACGTCCGATGGCGACAAATCAGACTCTCCGGAGTCGAGGAATCGCAGAGACCCGCAAGAAGATCTCCGCATTCATATGCTCGCCGAGCACGACACCCGTTCCAATCGTGTCACCTACGACCAGGGTTCCAACACTATGGAGATTGTCAAGCTCAACGTCCAATACAAAAAGTGCCAAATTATTCGACAATTGGAAGCAACCGGTTGACACGACAAAGAACCCTCTCGATCAAGTGATCGACGACGACTTCGTCAACATCATCTATTCCAGATATCCCGATGATACCAAGGATCCGGTTCTTATCATCGATTCTCGCAATGCCAAAGTTAACCTCGATGACCGCTCGCTCATGGTAAACGAGGCCCCGGCCAATCGAGCTCGCAGCTCCTCATTATCACTTCCGACTACCACCCCCAGCTGGCAACCGGCCCGTGCCGTCAGCCTGCTTAAAGCCATAAGCGCCGCCAAGGCCAAGGGCAACAGCCGAAGGAGACAAAGCTCCTCACCCCGCTACAAGTCGATCAACTCGGGAATGCTTCCAGCAGCCACCCCGAAAACATCTCGTGAAGGTCTTCCCGCAAGACAGTCGCCTTCCGAGATTGGAAATGATCGCCTCGCATCAACATGCTCCAGCTTCGATTACGCTCCCAAAGGCCACGGCCACGGATTCAGACATCCCGCCAGCAAACTACTAGCCTTGATAGACTTGGCGATCCAACGAGATCACGAGACTATCAACATCGCAGAATTTAACACCCCCGTGGGTTCAATCAAGTAGATATGGGCAAACTTCTTGGTATAGTCGAGATCAAGGAAGGCCGCATGGAATGTCCCACTCGACTTCCTTCGTCAACATAATCCAAGTGTTTCGCCATTCGGCGATTTGGATGTGATCACAGCTCTGGACACTAGTCGATGGCGCGCACCTAGGGAGAATGTCTAGCTCTCACAAGGAAGGCCCTCAAGGAACTAGCCGCTCAAGAGAACCGTCTGTGGGATGAAAACCAAGCTCAAAAGACCCACAGGGACCACGCCCTTAAAGTGTCCCAAGCAGCTTCAGACAGAAAGCTAGAGGCCACTCTAGACCGGGCCGACCTCAAGGGTTTTGCTCACGGCAACTTCCTCGACTACCGTCTGCTTCTCATCCAACCCCTCTCGCCAAACGAGGGTGGTCAACGGTCCCGATGACCTAGGAGATGGAATGGCACAAACAGAATGAATACCAAGGCTTATCTCCCCGGGGAAAGCAAGTTCTCTGTGAAAGCGGCGACGAAGACGATGAAACCATTCTCTTCCATGCCGAGGCATACGAGGTAAACAAAACCGGAATCCCAAGGGTCCTGGGAGGATGGGGACGGATCCTTTCCGCACTCAACCTGAAAGGCCAACTAAGAGAGGAAGGTCTATTCAAAAGGAAATAGAAAGATAGAAATTCATCTCGAGCAACTCGTCAGGAGATTCCACACCGCGCCATTCATTTACGTAAACGATTAACCGGGTCAAGAAACCAGCCATGGGCAGATGTTCGGGAAGCCGTATACTCACCTTCCGACATACCCGCCACTCGATAAAGGCGTAAAGGAAAGCTCTCCTCGATGGAGGTTTATCTAGACTGCCGCACGCAGCTCAAAGAAGCACCGGCTATTCTCACATGGGAAGAAACGCAGCACTAACTCTCGACGCAGTGCTCGCCGCAAGAAAGTTAATCTGGGCCAAGAGTGGAGGAAAACTAGCAAACCATGAGTATCGCCAAACATAACTCCGTAATGCCCCGAGTATGCTCAAGAAGAAGGAAAGGAGCGCGGTATACCGTGAAGAGATCAAGGAGATCGTTCGCCCGAACCAAGAACTCACCTCTCCCCGGAGGGTCGTGGACGCTACAGCCGGCTTCGACAACCACCGGCCGCAAGACCGACGGAACAAAGCCTTGTCAAACCATAGGCTACCTCCCCACGGAGGCACGCAAGCCGATATCCCGGGACGTAATCCGTAAGCCGCCAAAGCTCCCGGAACACATCTACAATCAATGAATTCAGGAAGACATATGGCCCTATGCTACGAGGAATCCTCCTCTAACTATGGCTCAACTTAGAGCGACCTGCTCGTGAAGGAGCCAAGCCTCGATGTTAGCGTTCTAACCCGATCGGGTCAAATCCATGCATTACCACCTAAGGCCACTAAAACCCGACGGAGCCGTAATCGCTACCCGGCCACCCGAAGACGAAAGTTCCCTGAAAGAGGATCCGATCCTCACTCAACTCAAGCGACCTGTGCGAACATTTCCCTTTGGTCCCCTGCTCACATCTTCATATCCTCACAAGCTCAAGCTAGAGGAAAGTCCGGCCCGTACCATGGTCCCCATGGACGCAACCCTGCACGAAGTCATTTAGATGATCGGCAACATCCACTACGGCAACATTATCACCTTCATGATTTGGACCTTCCAAAATTTGGGGCCGATCACAATGAGCCGCTCTACATCACACCGGCTGACGAGCGTCACCTTCCCCGCGTGTTGGTAGACGGAGGTTTCGGAATGAATGTCTTGCCCGCCAAGATGATGGACCCGCTTGACATCAAGCCTACAGATCCAGCCTTCACCCACACTGTCAAGGCTTATGACTCTACTTCCCGTACAGTTCTCTGGGTTGCTACTCTATATATCCGGTTCGCAAGCGGATGATCCCCACCGAATTCCAAGTGTTGGACATTCCAATCACTTTCACAGCCTATCCCTGGGCGACCATGGCCGCATCGTATCAATGGCGTGGCATCCACCCTTCACCAATGCCTCAAGTTCATGCAAGGCAACAAGCTAACTACGCCTACGGCGACAGCTGTCACCACCGAGGGACCAAAGACCAACGACATTCCAATGTTAGAAATCAAGCATAATGATGACATGGCATTAATCGGATTCACTCGAGACCTCCAAGATCCAAATATGCAACGTGGACCATCCAATATTTCAAGACAAGATTCCTCCCGCCATGAAGATGATGAAACTCATGAACTTCATCCCAGATCAAGGCTTGGCAAAAGGTTACGGTGGCCAACACCAAGTCATAGAAGTCAAGGACCACACCACGATCCAGGGCTTGGTTACGTTCCAACACCGCCGACATCGGAAGACAAAAGGCTCGCCCGCACCAAGGCAAGCCCCGCAAAAGGGGAACCTCCGACGGCACACCCAACCTCCGAACTTACAGCTTTCGAACCTCGCCATTACTTCAACAAGGGAACTGACAGCTAGAACCGAGGGAACCGACAAGCGGAACCGACAGTAACCGAGGGAACCGACAATGGAACCGACAAAGAGAATCGAGGGGACCGACAATGGAACTCATGAAGATGAGAAAGAAGCAGTGATAGTCGCATAGAGACTACGTAAAGGATGGAAAAGCTAGCACGGACCTCAAGCATTTCGTAGAGGACTCAAGGCTAATCCGACAGGGAGCGTTCCTCGACATCACAAATTTCTACCTCGGGACCAACCGCCACCACACCAAAGATGAGTACACATTCAAGTGGTATCCTGCATGGTAAGAGCAACTCAAGGTACTCTTCACGGAAAACAGATTGTTCGGATCACCGCCGAGGCCACATTCGAGACAAGAACTCCAAAGCGTAAGGAACCAAAATTCATAGAAGACGTTCTCAGCTGACCACTCTACGTTGTCTTTTTGAAGAAGTCATGGAGGTGCCAAACCCGATTGACTCCGGGCTCCGAAACAAAGATGATCGCCATGACTGGGACAAAGCAGGCCAAGCCTCTCGATCCCCGAACCCTCATCAAGCATCCAAGAATGCCACCGAAGAATTGGGTTACTTTCACCGACCAAGGGCAAGCCGTACATAAATGGAAGACAAGCCGGGCTTGTACTCCACATCTCCCTAAACCCGGTCTCAAACCCTCTCGAGCCGTCCTCCTGTAAAAGTCTCATCCCTTCCGAGTCATCCAACGGCCTTACGCCGTAAGACTATGATAATGTAGCCAACCATGTATTTCCGTTCTCGTTTAATGAAAAGTCTCGACCTTTCTGAGTATCCTCTCATTGCCACTTTAACAACCGATAAGTTAACAAACAACTTAAAAGACGTTAATAACTCAATTGATAAAGAAGCGTACACATTAAATGAACAATACATTAAAGAAGTTCTCGAGCGTGTAGTTGACCAAGAGGACAATAGGGCCCAAGCCGCCGAAGAGGTTATGACCAAAGTGAACCCGGGGTCGGTGCAAGAGCCTAAAGAGACACAAGTGGGCCGTTCTTCGCCGATGCGTAAAAGAAGCCCCGATAAGCTCTCCTCCGGAGTATGTTGACGTGTTCGCCCGGTCATACCAGACATGCCAGACTCGATCCCTCGATCGTGGAACACAGAATTCTAGATCCCGAATCCAAGCCTGTCAAACACAAGCCGCGCAAGATCAAGCCGAGTGGTCCTTGCAAGTAAAATAAGAGATTGAGAAAATGCTCCGAGTTGGTTTCATCGAGTGATTGAGTACCCGACTTGGCTCTCCAACATCGTGACGGTCACCAAGGCCAATGGAAAGGCCGATGCCGTGTGGATTTCCGGGATCTCAACAAGGCCAGCCCTAAAGATGATTTCCCACCGCCTAACATCGACATGCTAGTCGACACCACGACAAATTTCAAGTAAAGTCCTTCGTGGACGGGTTCGCCGGATACAACCGTATCAAAATGTCCGAGGAAGATCAAGCCAAGATCGGCTTTCACCACTCCGTGGGGGACATATCGCTACACGGTCTTGCCGTTCGGTTCGAAGAACGCTCGGGCTACTTACCGGCCGCAATGCCTCTCTTCCATGACATGATTCACAAAGAAATCGAAGTATATGTCGACGACATGATCATCCATTCTCAGGAGGATCGACATGCAAGCACATGACAGATCTCGAGAAAGTTCTTCAATGTACTCGTAAAGCACTCCATGAGATTGAACCCTCGCGAAGTGCACCTTCGGCGTCAAGCGTGGCAAGGTACCGGGGTACATGGTTACGTAAAGAGGTATCGAAGCCGATCCTAAGAAAATCAAGGCCATCATCGACATGAAGCCGCCTGCACTACGATGCAAGTGAAAGAGCTTTATGGGAAGACTTCAAGTACATCGGGCCGCTTCATCAACCAACTTGACATCTCTCTCGCGAGCCCATGTTCAAACCGGTGAAGAAGAATGCCGACATCAAATGGGACTCCGAGTGCCAAACAAATTTTCGAGAAAATCAAGACCTACTTGGTGAATCCCCACACGTGCCCGCCACATGAAGACAAGCCACTACTCCCGTATCCGACAAGAATACACGTAAATCGGAGCAATGCCGGCACAAGAGCAGAAAGATTCCAAGGTTGAGCATGCAATCTACTTCGTAAGACGTAAGCTTCAAGGAAGTGAACTCACTACTCAAAGATTAGAGAAAACTTGTACCGCCTTGGTAATGGGTAGTCGGAAACCGAAACACTACATGCAGTCACATTCTGCTCCCGGTCTCCAAAATGGACCCCGTCCGATATCTCTTTGACAAGCCATCCTCAATGCGACTAGCCAAGTGGTCATTCTTCCCGGCCGAGTTCGACATCAAGTACATGGTCGAAAGTCAACATAGGGCGTAGTAATGGCGCATCACCTGCAGACTTCTCAAGCAAAGGAGCCCAAGAGTCCCGATCCGCAGCTTCGGATGACGGAATCTTCTCACTAGACAACGCAAACCGCCGGCAACTCTTCTTCGATGGGGCAACCAACAAGAAGGGGAATGGTATTGGAATGCTCCTTGTCGATCCCAAGGACGAGCATACTCCCATAGTCATCAAGCGAATTTTTAAACAACCAACAATGCAAAACAGAATACGAAGCCCGTGCAGGCCGGGAAGCCGCCCTCGAGCGCAACATCTCGTAACCGGAAGTATACGGAGACTCGCATTGATCATCAATCAAGTGTCCAACAAATGGAAGACGGTAGATTCGGCCTCCCGTAAGTACCACGCGCATACGGAGGAGCTCATTGCTCGCTTCAAGGACATCTCTTTTCACTATTTGCCAAGAGACAGAACCGCTTCACGTATGCCCCGGCAACCCTCGCCTCTCTTGTCGAAATTCCCGATGGGAAATCAAAAACCCCTCGTAATAGGCAGACGGGAAACACCCGCCTATTGCCGTGAGATCGAAATAAAAAAAGAAACGATCGACGAACCCCGGTACAATCAAATATACCAAGACTCTCCAAAGCGGAGAAGCTTCCTTCACAAATGAAGATGGAAAATACAAAGAAGGGATCAAAGCCAAAATATGATGGCATCAAAACGCATGGCATCCCATTTCGTCATTCTAGGGGGAATGTTATACAAGAAGCGCCACTGCAAGGGCCACTCCTTCGGTGTGTAAACAAAGAAAAAGCCACGAGCTAATGAACAAAGTTCACAACGGAAACTTGCGGTCCGGCATACGAACGCCCGAGCATTGACACAGCATCATTCTCCGTATGGGATACTATTGGATATCGATGGAAACAGATCGCATCCGCTTCGTCCGAAGCCGCGACAAATGTCAATCTGGTTCTCCAACCTCAATCACATCCCTCCTCATGAACTCTATTGCATGACTACACTATAGCCTTTCGCCACATAGGAATCGACGTCATCGGCAAGATCACTCCACCAGGGAGCAATGGTCACGAGTTCATTCTAGTCGCACGACTACTTCACCAAATGGGTAGAAGCCGATCGTACAAGGTACCGAATTCTAAAGGGTGGCCGAGTTCATCAAAGAGAACATCATGTGCCGATACGGAGTGCCCAACGAGATCATATCCGACAATGGGACCCACTTCAAAGGAGATTGTGACCAACCGCCGACCGAATTCGTAGTCACACGTCACAAGTCTTCTCCCTACGTACCACAAACCAATGGTGCAAAGAGAGGCAAAGAAACAAGACTCTCGCCATGATAATCGAAAGATGACCACTGCAGGCTGGGACGGCCCGAAAATCTACATCTAGCCCTCTCGGGAATACAGTAACATCGCCGAACCGCCACACGGAGACTCCATTCGCGCTTACCTACGGAATGGAAGCAATGTTACCCGTGGAATTGGAAATTCCATCCCTCCGAGTCCTCTTGGAAAACGGGATCAATGAAGTCGAATGGCTACAGAGCCGTCACGACGAACTTGCTCTAATCGACGAGCGCAGATTGAAAGCCATAGAACACACTCGAGCCTACCAGAGCAGAATGGCCCGAGCATTCGATAAGAAAGTCAAGATCCGAGACATCAGAGAAGGCGACTTGGTGCTAAAGGAAAAGCCTCCTACGCAGACCAATCCCCTCGGAAAGTGGGAGCCTACCTGGATAGGACCGTTCGTGGTACAAAGAATCTTCTCCAGAGGAGCCATGAAGTTAGCAGATTTGGACGGGAACCCTTTCGTTAACCCCGTGAAAGGAAGCAAGCTCCGCAGATACTTTGTTTGAGGAAGAGCACGAGTCAACTCTCCTTCCCCATACACAACCCCTCAGTAAAAATTAAAGTGCCAAAAGAGTAATACCCAACTGGATACATTCCCACTAATGATCCAGGTAAAAAACAGGGTCGCACTTCTTTTGTCTTTGTTTTTCTCAAATTCACCTAAAGTGTCGAACTACGGTGACCTGAGCCCCTTAGTCTAATTGAAAAAGGGAAACGTAGGCATCCATCATTGGTTCGGTCTCAAAAACAAAAAAAAAATACAATAAGCATCAATTGCTTGTGTTTCGAAAAACTCTTTTCAATTAACCTACAAATTTGTTACGATTAAAACAATATTTGATGAGTTCAAGCACGGTCAACTCTTGACTCGCTACACGCTAGCAAAACTACAATAAAACATTAATCAGTTAATGTGTCTGCAATAACAGTGGGTGGATACTCTGGACAGCAAGGTCAACCTAGTTTCCCGTACTTGGTCCTTCATCCTTCTTCCCCTTCCCTTTCCCACGACGAGTGTTCTTCACCTTCACTGGGAATATTCCGGTATTCCTTCTACCTGGCTCAGGGACCCTTCCCGATGCCTCGGTCAAGCCTGCAGCTGTCAACGCAGCCCTTTCCCTAGCTCTGTCTCGAGCTGCCTCGCTTCGAGCCATCATGACCGTGCTTTGATTGGCCTCCCGATCAGCATTGGCCTCATAGTCAGCCATGTCATTCCCGGTCTGATTCCGAGGATTAGCCCCCGCCTCGGTCCTCCTCAAGGTCGAGCTGTCAAGGTGATCAGCACCCAACAGCTCACTCCGTCTCCACAAGATAGCCATCTGTGTCTCCCCTATACACTCTTCGTACCGATTCGTATATCATGCAGAGACTGCACGTTGCCCTCTCCGTGAAAGAGAACCCCGGAAGGAAAGGACGTGTATTGCCACCACCGTGTGAGCAAAGAATAGCGTCGAAGGATCTTCCATCGCCAGAGATCCCACTCGAAGGTAGCAGCATGAACTAAACCCGTCAATGGCACCTCGCTTCCAAATTTCCGTACTATCGCAAAACCAACGATAGAATGTAGAAAGACGTCCGAGACAAATTTCCCCGGAACTCGACAACCAATAGACCCTCCCGAGTGGTCCGACAAGTCTCAGAATCTCCAGCTGGGAACCCACCATCGCAAGTGATGCATGCGGAGTCTCGGCCATCCAGAGCTCCAAATGGGCTCGGCTTTGATGCCCCCATCACCAGAGGACGTCGAGAAAAGGACCAAGCGTCACAAGACATTGGCACCTCGGGCATCATCTCGCAACCTCTCTCTCAACCACATGGTAAGCATAGCGGGACTCCCTCCCCACATGTATCTGGCCGCGGTCGCCATTCGACCTATGCCCAGGAACGTCTCGCCCAAGACCAAAGGCACGATGTCTCCCCCGCTCCGGCACTGCCTCATAAGGTCCAGTACACTGTGATGGCACACACCCAGAGACGTGAATGTGAATAGAGTAGCAATCGCGCATAGAGCAAACGCGTCCCATGCGAAGACGCTCCTCGGCTCCAGGCAAATCATCGGGCAGTCCCGAAATGTCGACATAATCGGTGTTCAATATCGCATCCCGTATGCTTCTCCACTGAGATACCAAGCAAAGACACTAGCTTCTCAACAAAGCCATGCCACCAAAGATACGGAAGAACTAGGTCATTCCTGTCTCAGTCCTCCTGAATGGCCCGGAAATCTTCGAACGTAGGAGTGATTTCGTTGTACGAAAAGTTGTACACATTCCTCCGTACGTCCCAGAAGCGAGCCGCTGCTCTCGAAAGATCCCAATCTGGCATGAGCTCCTTCAAAGCCCAAACAAATTTCATCCCGTAACAACCTTCGAAAAACCCTTTGTTCTGCCTCGTGTGGTTCCGTACCCACGACTGAAAGTTTTCCAAGTATCGCTCTTGCATCCGAGACGATAGCTTAGGAAAGGGAGCCATGAAAGAAAGTGAAGGAAGCCTTAGAAATTTGAAAGAAATTCAGCCAACTGATCAAAGCAATGCGCAGTTTCTTACGAATTGCAAAGCTGAAACTGCAATTTAAAAGACTCTGGAAATTCATTCTCAGTCCGGCCGGATTCCCTTTGCAGTTGACTTGGTCAACTCTGCAGCCAGCTGCTCCTAAATTGGAAGCAATTCTAAACAAAGCCCTGTTCATACCTTTGTGAATCTGCGTGCTACCCCTGGTTTCAGTTAACCAAAGCCAACACCTCTTCCTCCCCGGGCTCGTGCAACAGTGCAAATAATTAAATATCAGTGCATATAGGCATAATTTTTGACCCGTTCAATTTTTATGCATGTTTTATTTTATTTATTTTTTGATCAACCTACTTGCTTATTTGCCAGAATAAAAAGAAGGTAATCACTAGAAAGATGTGCAAAGTACAGGTTCCGCCCCAAGGGCGCCTTTTCAAATACAGTTCAAGTCAAATTGTTCCGGACAATACATAAATTGTGTCTAAAAAGAAAGCAATAAGAGGAAGGACTACTCCGAGTCCTGCTCGTTATCCGAGCACTCGACGCACTGCTCCGCAACTGCCGGATCTGTCGAAAATAGATAATCTCCGAATTCCTCCAGGCGGGAATACGCGAAAGGCCTCCTCTGAGCCTGCGAACTCGAGGACTCTCCCCTCTCGTGCCCCGAGTGCGAAGGAGGATGAGCTCCAAACCCAGCCGTTCCGCCCGCGAACTGGCCAAAGCCCTGCCCGAAGTCCTCTCCACCAGCCGTGGGAGCAGACGAACCTCTCGGCCTAGACGGCCTCGGCTCACGAACATCCACGCTCCTCCGGAATCGCATCTCGTGAACGCCACGAGCCTCCTAGTGTAGTTGGCCCACCCGTCCAACTGTCTCATAGCCTCGTTGTACGTGCGGCCAGACACCTGCAAACCAGGAAAGTCATCAAAAGACAAGCAGAAAGTACAGATGCAACATTTGCAGAATGCTACTATCGAATGCAGAAAATCAAAAAGTGCTCATCGAAGCATTGGGGTCCGCCCTGTATCGTGGTCTCGGCTCATCCGGGATCGGGATCACCAGTCGTCTGCGCGAACCGTCCAGCCCCTCGTACGCCAGCCTAGTGCGTGGGAGCGGGAGATCTCGGGGATATCCAGGGCCCTCGCCCTCCCTGTGCTGCACCTACGGGCTCCTCAGCCTCATCCTCAAGAAAATGTCATAGTCGGCTCCCGCTATGACATACTCGGTGTAGAACACACCCTGTCTATACCTCTCCAACTCCTCCATCGGCATCGACAGAGGATGCTGCATGTGTAGAGGCGGATCCACCGACACCATCGGAAGGGACCCCGGGCCATGCTGACGGGTCACCCTCTCCCCCAGATACATCGCATCGCAGTGAAGTCCCACCAGGAGCTTCCGCCGCTGCGTAACCTTGCTAGCAACCTGAACCACGCCCATGTGGAACCGACTCCACCAGGTCAGCTGGATCCGCTCGGAGAACTCACAGCTCAGGGCCAGAGACACCTCCTCGTACGACAATCGAGTACCCACCCTCGATGACACCGCCTTCTTCGCCCTCTTCTGCCAAACCAGCATGGCGGGGAACAGGGATCGGTACGCCTTCCTAATATCCCACGACTGCGGGCTGAACACCTCATAGCACCAGACCTATCAAGTAAATGGAAAGTTATGTCAGCTACAGAGCAGATACATACGAGTACATAAGAGAGACAAGGAAGAGAAAAAGACGTAAACTTACATCCAAAGCAAATGAGAAACAGCTCAAGGAACTCTCCTCTCCCCGCGAGAATCTGTCCAAGGAGTGGTAGAGCTCGGCCAGTCCAGCCTCCCCCCATGCATACCCCCTCACGGCATCCAAGTCTGTCAGCGACCCGAGTAAAGGGAAGTGACAGGACGTGTCAGAAGTCGGGAACAAAGTCGCTGACAATGCAAACCAAATGATAGCCTCGAGCCAGGCGCTCCGCCGTCATCCTCAGAGACCCATCCAAGTAATCAGCAATACCCGTCTGCATATGCACCTCCATCGGCCTGTACCGAATACCTAAGCCCCTGGCATCGGTGTTATCAAAACCCAAATAGCCTCGCATAACCGCTCCGGGTATAACCGTCCACCCAAACCCGGCCACGTTGCCATAGGTCGGCAACCCAAACTGATAGCAAGAAAGTCGAAGGAGTCACCGTCGCCTCCCCATCTGAAATGAAAAGTGTGGGTCGTATCCCACCAGTACTCGCTCAGAGCTACGTACATGGACCTCGCCCTCTGCGTCGCGGCTATCGCAGCCACCGCACCGATAAATCCAGCCAATCCGGAGTTGACCACCAGCTGCCGTGGACTCCACTCTCCCTCCCGAGCCTCGTCTGGGAATATCTCCCACAATGCTCGCACTGCCTCAAAGGCTCCCCGACTCTTCTGGTTGTGAACATCAACCGCCCCTCGCCCCTGCAGGTGAACAAGACCAAAATACGTTAGCACAGAAGCAACATCAACAGAATGCACGAACGCATGTCAAAAGGATGCAATGCAGATACGGTTCTCATTCGTTTCCTAAAAAATATTTCAAAGCATTTCGAAAACTCCGTCGAATCCGGAACTTTCAAAACCCTTCGAAAACTACGTCGAATTCGGAACTTTCAAATTCTTTCGAACATTTCGAAAATTTATTCCGTCCCGAATTAAAGCTACTTTAATTTTGGAAAATGCATCTAGACATGGAATTTTGCAACCAAAATTTTTATGTCATCTACCCATAGTGTCAATTCAACTACATCCTAGTCAATTTCGACAAAGGTTCATAGCAAAGTCAAAAGCCCCAATCCGGGCACCAAAATCCCTAACTCATTCCTAGTCAAATTTCTAACATATAAAGAATGCACATTCTTAAAATTAATGGAATTTGAGGGAAGTGTACCTATCTCTCGATCCCTCCTTTGGAATTGTGGTTCTCCCTAGCCGGGTAGAACTCTGCCGGATTCAATGGATGAATATTGGTTCGAATGGTCCGAACCAACCACGTTCTTTCGTCATCGGTCCTTCCATGACGAGCCATTGGTTCCCAATCACCTTTCATGTCGATTTTCCTTCACAAATTTGAGCAAACCTCACAATTTGGGATGAATTTTCTCTCCTCCTTTCTCTCCTCCTCGTCGGAAATAATGAAAGAAAATGGCCATTTCAGCTTCTGCCTCGGCGCTGATAACAACCTGGTCAAACTCAGTCCAAGTCCGCACGACTCTTCTTTGCACTGAAAGATTCCTTGCCACTTTGGCCCCTCAGCTTTTCACAGTTTCAATTTTACCCCTTTTGGCCCTCAAAAGTGTAAAATTTCCCCCCAATTAGACATTTCTAACACCCCATCCCCCGAGGATCAATTCTCAGTTAGTTTTCACTAACGCTCGTCTCCAGACGTTAAATTCTCAGTTAGTTTTCACTAACGCTCGTCTCCAGACGTTAAATTCTCAGTTAGTTTTCACTAACGCTCGTCTCCGCACGTTAAATCCTCGCTAGTTTTCACTAATGCTCGTCTCCGCACGTTAAATTCTCACTTAGTTCTCACTAACGCCGTCTCCGCACGTTAAATTCTCGCTAGTTTTCACTAACGCTCGTCTCCGCACGTTAAATTCTCGCTAGTTTTCACTAACGCTCGTCTCCGCACGTTAAATTCTCGCTAGTTCTCACTAACGCTCGTCTCCACGTTAAATTCCCGATTAGTCCTCACTAACGCCCGTCTCCGCACGTTAAATTCAATCCTCGCTGACGTTTGACATTCAAACGCTCAATCATGTCTCGGACATTCCAAGCTTACAATTCCGTCTCCCGACGTTAAAATTTCTAGTGGTTTTCACCATCGTTCACTTCCCCGGCCACCAGTCGTAAGCCCGATCGTCCCACCTCAGCGGCCATCAAGGTAAGCCCGCACAACAATCCCTCTTCGGCCATCAAGGTAAGCCCGAATGCTCATCCCCAGCAGGATTCTAAAGAAGAAACATCAATCCTTCCGAGTTGTTAATAACGCCAGTTTAACACAACCATTCCCATCATTGCCACCCTATCCCCAGCAGGATAAACTTGGCCATCATCGTAAGCCCAGCACCCAAGGCACGAACGCCTTCGTCTCAGGATAAACGTATCCTCGCAACTCCGGTTTGAGGCGCCACACACCCTCGCATGTTCCAGCAGCTCCGATTTGAGGCACCACACGCCCTCGCATGTTCCAGCAGCTCCGGTTTGAGGCGCCACACGCCCTCGCATGTTCCAGCAGCTCCGGTTTGAGGCGCCACATGCCCTCGCATGTTCCAGCAGCTCCGGTTTGAGGCGCCACACGCCCTCGTATGTTCCAGCAGCTCCGGTTTGAGGCGACACACGCCCTCGTAGGTTTCATAAATCTCAGGTTCAGATGCCTCACAATAGTCTCCATTCAGGTTCCGGTACCTTGCAATGGTCTCCACTCAGGTTCAGACGCCTCCTAACAGTCTCGCTCAGGTCAAGGTCCCCACGCGCGGCCCCTTGCACCTACGAACTACGATCGGCTTGATTCCCTCTCGGGATACGTAGGAATCCTTTCGCTAAGGGTCCAGCTAGCTGACCGCCCATGTCTTTCAAAGTAAGGCATCCCGATTTGGATCCTTATTTTTTTTCAACGACCACACCTCCTTCGGAGGAGACGTCGCTGAGGGGCTAACTATAAGTACCCAAATCCGGATCGTCAAAATCCGTTAAAAGTTAACCGGAAACCGTTAACTCGCCCGCTCCAGGTTAACCGGAACCCGTTAAGTTCCCCGTTGCCAAGCCAACGAGACGTCCCGGGACTGCCCCGAGCATCCCGACGTCCAAGCGTACTTAACACACGTCATCGCACGTAAAAGTATGGCTTTCCCTGAAAAACGCACTTTTCGGGGGCGTTTCGGACATTTTCCGGACTGTTATTTTAAAAACGGACAAAATCGAGACCCGGGAACTAACTCCCACACAGCCTGTGAGTCATGGGACACGTGGCAAGCATGCCACCTCCCTCTAGTCACCTTTCAATCAGAAATCAAGGACAAATGACCAAAATACCCCTGGTATGCAGTCTAAGTCCGGCCGGACTCCTTTGCAGACTCTCAGAAATTGCCAGCAAGTCCCTCCAATTTCCAAAGTTTCACAAAACCCCGTGGATTTCAAGCTAAGTCCGGCCGGACTCATGCTGAATTTTCACCTATAAATAGAAGGGCTGTCAAAGCCATTTACAACAACAAATTTACTCCCCAAAATCACCATTGCCACGGCCCAAACCAAATCCTCCCTTTCCCGAGCTCCCGTTTTGTCTCGTTTTGCGTGAAAACTCTGCATTTCAACCAAACACTAACCAAAACACCTCGAAACACCGTTCAAAACCACTTTCCGTATCCCGTATACACCCCCCGAGCCAAAGGAGTCGACCCTAGCCATAGGTATAACTCCCTCTCTCTAATCTCTTATTCTGCCTCGGTTTACGCACCAATTGCTATAACCGTTTCGGACGAACATCGTTGAAATGTAGACGCCTCCGTCTAACGGGGTCCGATACATTTTAGCCCCTTGATCCTCTTCTCTTCCCGTAAGAGAAGTAATCTCGGGTTAAAACGGCGTTCCGACCCCGTTCCGTTTAAATTTCTGTCATTTACAATTCCGGATCGATCGATCCGTCGAACGTTATTTAAATTCCTGTCATTTACAATTCCGAGTCATTTGGCTGGTCGATCGTCATTTACAATTCCGAGTCGTTTGGCTCGTCGATCGTCATTTACAACTCCGAGCCGTTTTGGCTCGTCGATCGTAATTTACGATTCCGGATCATTTGATTCCGTTGATACCGCACTTTAAATACTGTCATTTACAATGTCCGACCCGTTTGGATCGTGATAGTATTTACTTTTCAAAGTCCGAGTCGCAACCCGATTCGTTGATTGCATGTCATTTAATACGCTTTTTCTCGTAAAAATCGTTAACAATGTAATGTCCGGTTCAAAACCGGAGTTCGACCTTCGAGCTCTCTTTCAAAATGCGCGAAATGACATTTGGCATCCGAACGCTCATCTTCAAACTCAAAATCCGACGTTTGACATTCAAACGCTCTTTTCTTAAAAGTCAACATTTGACACTTAAGATCAACAGTTAAAATCAGCATTCGCGCCACTTTTCCTAAAACTCCAAAACCGACGTTTGTCATCCGAATGCTCATCTTTAAACTCAAAATCCGACGTTTGACATTCAAACGCTCTTTTCTTAAAAGTCAACATTTGACACTTAAGATCAACAGTTAAAATCAGCATTCGCGCCACTTTTCCTAAAACTCCAAAACCGACGTTTGTCATTCAAACGCTCGTCTTTTCAAACAAGATCACCTAATCAACGTTTGACATTCAAACCAAGATTAAGCTTGTCATTCAAGCCCCCTTTTTCAAAATGCAAACACACACACACACGCACACGTTTTCGAGAAAGGTAGAAAGACTCGTCATACGAGGCATTTCGAGTGATCTCGTAATACTCTTCCCGAAACGTAACATGACCTCCGAACCTAACAATCTTTGGTACTCAAAATAGCTTTTTACTCATTTTTTCTACCAATAAAAATGACCCCCCGTTTTCAAAGCCTTTTCCTAAGTTTTTGCTACCAATAAAAACGACACCATTTTCACAAAAGCCGTTTCTCAACGTTTGAGCTCAAAATACAAAAACCGCGTGGCGACTCCTCTTCCTTCCTGAAAAGCGAGGTCTCAGACACCAACCCTCCGTGAAAGACAACCGCATTTCGCTGCGCGCGAAATCCCGGGTAATTTCACCTACGCACAAAATACTTGTACTCTCTCCATTGTCTTCCAGCTTGTAACTACGAGATTCATAGTGAAACCTTTAAGGTTGGATACCTAACTCCCGGGGTTTTTTTCGAAGAGATTGTCATCTCTAAGGTTTTCCTCGTCAACAAAATCCTTGTGTCCATTTCTATTTTCATGCATCCGTTTGCCATTTAACCAAATTCCAAAGTCCCCTCCTTATTATTAAATCCAATACACTTTCATAGTTAAGATTCGACATTATTATTTTTTCTACCAAAACAATTTGGCGCCCACCGAGGGGCCACTTGGTCTATTGATTATTTGGATCATTTCCTGAAAAGTCCATCATGTCAACCAACCCTAATGTTGCCGTCGCTGGTAAAGGTGCCGCCGTCACCCCGTCATCCGGAGACAAGATAACCTCATTGCCACCACATCCTCAATCAAAACCTCCGATGATGCCGCCCTCGCCATCATCCCACAAGGCAGGATCTTCCACTGTGAACGATGGCATCCGGAACGCATTTACTATGCTGAATTAGAGGCTGGACAACCAGGACAGCAATTCAAAGTTGTTGGCCAATGCTATGATCAAGATGCAACAAGACCAGAAGTTCATTGCGTCGCAGCTCAGTAACATCTCGCCATTGCGCCCAAGGAACATCAGCTTCGAGACCAGTGGAGGATCCCCGTTTCAGAATGAGTTCATCCCAAATGATGTTTTCTCATCGTTCAGGTTCCAAGTGGAGGATCCCCGTTTCAGAATGAGTTCATCCCAAATGATGATCATGACAGCGATGTTCCATTGCGCCCAAGGAACATCGCTGTCATGATCATCATCAATCTGCTCAAGATCCTTGGAGACTTCATTCGTCTTTTCATCATCGATCCACTGCAAAGCTGTTTTCTCATCGTTCAGGTTCCAATTCACATGCTCTCCCGCCTGATATTCTTCAATCATTTGGATCCTAGTTTCAAAACCGCTTTGCGCCTCATGCACTGAGTCATCCCGAAATGCTTCCATTTCCCTTTCATGACTGATGTCGACACTCGCAAGCCTGGACCGCCATTTTAGTATCTCTTCGTTCTTGTCTCTGATTTCCAAACCCTTTTCCCTTATTATCCTTGCAGCTTCTTTCAAATCCTTCTCATATTCAACCCTACTCATATCAAAGGTATCGCATTTTTCCCTCCAAATCCTGATTTCTTTGGACATTAACTTAGCCATCGAGACAATCTGTAATCAACAAACAAAAAGAGGCATTTTACTAAAATAAAAGAGGATCAATGTACCAGTGACCCAAATTAATTCTTACCTGATTCTCCAACACGTCTTCTTTCCAAATTTGTTTCTCCACACCGGAGATCTCTTCTACCCTTATTCTTTTCGGAGTAATCTTATCCGTCTCTGGTATGTTCCCTTCTGCTTTCATCTTGCCTTTGTATTTGGCTACAATATCACTCGTCGTGAAGCCGGATCGAGTCACTGCATGTAAGGATATATGTTAGCAAGGATTTTTTAGAATTGCAAATTTAATAAACACATTGATTCTGGCTCACTTTGGAGAACGTCGCAAATATGTATTGAAGGAGAAGGGATAACAAGCTGCGCTCTTTGGGGTTACTCTCACCGTAATATAGTAGGAGACGTCGAGATCTAGATAAGAATTGAGAGAAGATTTGATGGTTATCTAGAATTGCGGTTACTAGTTCCTATAAAGACTCTTCCTTTCTAAACCGCCTCGTATCCCTAAACCGTCCTATCAAGCAGAGCTGGCGGTTGGGTATTTAATTGGACAGAAAAACATTTTGCCTTTTTAGTTGCCTACATAGCCAAATGTTTTTGGGGACAAATTGTTCAGGTATTTTTCAAAGCATGGTGACATCTTCGCTTGATCCCGCATATTAAGATGTCATTCCACTTTGTAAGTATTGTTTTAATATTTACTTATTTAATATTTCCTAATATATTTATTCTTATTTTCCAGTAATTAAGAGAGAAGAAATGCGGGATATTCTCCAAAGACGTTCAACATATCTTCAACGGCTAGGGCGACTTGGTCTCACGGAGGTTGAAAGGATAAGCTTATATCCCGAGATTGTAGGAACCGTATTTGACTCCTTCATACTTATTTATATATAAGGGGAAATGGAGATGGAACACACTAACTCTCAGACGCACACACACTCTACGCACGAACTGATTGTAATCCTCTCCATTCTCTTCCAAAGTTGTACTCATAATCATCATAGTGAAACTTTTAAGGTTGGAGACCTAACTCCCGGGGTTTTTTCCAAAGAGGTTGTCACCTCCAAGGTTTTCCTCGTTAACAAATCGTGGTGTCATTATTACTTTTTCTTGCTTCTATTCCATATAGTCGAATTCCATAGTTCCCTCCTTATTGTTCAATCCACACACTAAACAAAGTTAAGATTCAACTCTATTGTTTTTTCTACCAAAACAGGAAGGATGATAAGTTAAGATGGAATTTGTCCCTCGGAAGAGAGATGTTTTGCTTGGGCCCTTGGATGAGTGATAATGATGAAAGTGTATGGCCATATCCCAATGCGATTGGATTATCATTATACTCGGAATCGAGAAAGCATTGAACAAAGACAAGTTGACGAGGACCATGACTTGTGTTCAATATAACATCGTGAGACAAAGGGAGAAATGGAAGTGTACCATTGGAAACGTGAACTCTTACGTTATATTATTTGGGTAGACATAATGGCTTGCTAGAGTCCGCTTATGTCTTATGAGATTCGATATGATCGAGCTCATTGCCAACATAATATAATCCTATTGGGTCACACACAACTAGAATGAATTGATTAAACTAGAGGAAGATTGATTGAGAAAAACCTGATGTGGCATGTTACATCGCGCGACACAACAAGGCCATGTGCTTCGTGTGGTGGTGCGATAGAACAAGACACTAAGGCGGCTTACAGAATCCTTTCCTAATTTGATTAGGAATCATATACTATACTAATGTAGTATAAATATGAACGTCTGTCAATCCTAAAAAGCTAGACGAAATTCTGAAAAGAAATTCACAACAATATTCTCAATATTATTCCAAGGTTTAAGAGATCTAGCAATCTTCAAGAAGTCATTCTTGGTTCATTCAAAGGTGTGGATACCGAAAGAGGGTCTTCGCTCGTTCAACGATCAAGGCCTAGAGTTCAAGCAATCTGAAGAACGAAGTTTGTGATTCAAAATCACATTATTAAATCGTTCGATAGCTCAAGAACGGAAAGCGTTCAAGGTTGGTTATTTCTATCTCATAGGTTTCAAGTTAATTGTATAGAACGGATCCTAGACTCTTGGGTTTTGTGTTAATTAGATGCTTAATTTCGCTGCACATGGACCCATAAAACCCAACAGTGGTATCAGAACCCCGTTCGTATCATTAAGTTTGAATGAACATGCTAGAAAAGTAATATAAATCGTTTATATGTTCTTTTGCATGTTATGTATGCGATAGATTGATTGTTTTTGAAACAATATGCCTAAATCATGGTCTATTGATATTGAATTAAATCTGTTAAAAGTCGTTTGCATGATTTAATTGCTCTGTGATTTAGAATTGATTGAATTCTGCAAATCTGCAAAACTGGTAATATGGTGTCACGCGACATTGCTTGCCAGTGTCACTGTGAATGTGGTGCCCAAAATCTTTTTTGTGTTTTAATTTGGATTCACTTGAGTTTGAAAACATCCGGTTAAATTTGAAAAACGGAGTCGCCACGGCATTTTGATTTCCTCAAAACTTTGAAAAAAAAGAATTAGGGTTCGGAGATTAAGTTACCCGTTGGGAAGAACGGATCGTCGTTCACCCAAGGTGCCTTGCCGAAGCAAGTCTCCCAAGATTCCATTTTTCGTGCTTGCTTGAGTGCTTTCTTGTGTGCATGTGTTGAAAAGAGAGGGGGATGTTCCAAGTTGTCTTCCGGACGTATAAACCATTTGGTTGGTTATCGCTCGGGATTCCTTGGATTTTATGTGTTCGGGACTTTCATCCCGTCCTCATCTTGGACTTATGATCATCACTATTTGACCTTGGGTCATGTGTGATCGAGAGAAGGACTCTCTCTTATAGTCCAAAATGAGGTTCTTTAGAAAGGAGTATCCTTAGCCCATCAATCCTACATCTTGAGACGATTGAGCTTATGTAGGGACTATTATGCTCGTCTCAAGTGATGATCGGAGATATAGGGTTCAAGGTTTATCCATTTCTAAAGAGATTATGGCACCTTTCATGGAAGAAACGATGTAAAGATAGGATCTTTACACCGGTCCGCTCCAAAGGATGCATCAAATACCAATGGGGACATGGGAATGCATGTTTAGGATAAAAATGACACTTTTAATGAAAAAGATGACATTTTAAGTGCAAAGGATGCTTCTTGGTTGTAAAGGATGCTTCTTTGATGTAAAGAATGATTTTTTTATACAAAGGATACAACTTTATGTGGAAAAATAACATTTTATGTGCAAAGGATGCATAAAGAGGTCATTTTGAAAGCAAAGGATGCTACTTTGATGTAAAGATAAAGCCTTGAATACAAAAGATGCAACTTTGTGTGTAAAAAATGGCATTTTAAGTGCAAAGGATGCTACTTTATGCATAAAAATATCATTTTAAGAGCAAAGGATGCTATTTTAATGCAAAGGATGCCACTTTGATGTATGAAGATGACATTTTAATGAAAAGATGACATTTTTATGTACAAAGATACTATTTAAATTGCAGATTGACACTAGATTACAACATGGTAAAGGTTGAAATCAGATTACAAACTGAAAAGATGAAGGCTCTACAAACTGGCCAAAGTTGTCGCGTGACATAGGTTGCCTGGCAAGGTATGTCGCGTGACATACTTAGCCACTTGCAGAGACTTTAACAAACTGAGATTTACAGAGGCAGCAAGGCATTAATAGAGCCAAGTTACTTCACTGATAGATCTCAAAAAGCATGTATGTCTATAATGAACACATCAAGGGAGTGTGGATATGAGAGATCCACACTCACCTCGGATGTTCATGCAAAACAATGTCAAGTCAATGCGACTACATGAAATGATATGCAAACGGATATGGATCTAAGCAATATGAGACTAAAACATGCAATCTTACTCAGGATACATCAAAGTCAACACATTTAATACATAGATCTCATGTATAAGGAAGGTAGGGGAGGAGAAAAGGATAGAGAATCGTTACCCTTGAAGACCACGACTTCCTATATCAAGTTAGATATAGGAGCCTTCAAACATCAGCCTCCGAAGCTGATATCAAGCCTTGGTTCAATGAGAACCGTTGGTTCTTTGTGTGTATATGAAGTGGTGTTGGATTGATTGAATGGTGAGTAGTTTGAGAGGATTAGTATGTGTTTTAGAGGGTATGTGAGGAGAGACTAGGTTCCTGGGCGTATTCTTGATAGAGTGACACTAAGGAGTGAAAAAGGCTCCCTTAAAATGAGAGGTGCAAGCCTCTATTTATAGGCTGCATGGCAGTGGCTTAGTATGTCGCACAACATCACAAGCCATAACCACTTTCCTTCTAGAAACATGCAAGGTGGCAGCTTCTAGAATTCTTCATGGCAGGGTATGTCGCACGACATAAGAAGCCTTATCCATTTACCTTCTAGAAGCCTGCAAGGTGGCAGCTTCTAGAAGGGCTTTTATGCCAAAAGGAAAACGTGGATTTTTAATTCCAAGTAATTCCTTCACCCCTTGGAAGGTTCGGAACAGTTCCCGAATTGCTCCTGAACTTTAGGAAAGCCCGGGGAATTGCCGGGAAACTTAACCGGAAGGCATGAGCCAGATTTGGGCACTTACAGTCACGCGACAGAGTTGGGCTGATGGCTTCTCTCGGTCGTGCGACATATTAGGACTCTGGGAGTCTCTGTCATGCGACAAAACAAGCCCAATCTGGGCATAATCAGTTTGTTGAAGAATCCTGCTAATCTGTGAATGTGTTTACAATCTGATATGTTTATGTGTTAATCTGGATGCTATGAATTTCTGGAAATTAAGTTTATAGGGCTATGCTAGATTAATTCATTGTTTATGCATGCGTAGTTAATTAAAATATGATTTTATTAATTGTTGTGATGCATGAATTATGTGTTCTTACGTATTAAGAATTTTAGATGTTTAGTTGAAACATTGTATTATAATTTCCTGAATGTTTAGATTGAAACATTAAGATTTTGGTTTATGATTGTTTATGAGAAACAAGTCATATTACGCAAAATTTAAAAGGAAACAGATTGTTTATTCAAAGTGTTGATTATGTTGCAAATCAGAGCTGATTTCTGATTGTGCATGTCTAGGAAAGTTCCGTCGAAGGAGAGATTTGGTACTTAAGTAGTTTTTGTGGCTCACCTATCTTCCTGGGAACTTATCTGGTGCACAGTTATGACTATCTTTGCTGATATGATTATAATCTACTTTAAAGAACCTTCATTTAACTTTTAAGTTCTTTATGCCAATTCATGATTAAAACACTTGAGACCATTCAGATAGTTTTGGGTGGGCTTGCCATAGCAAGGTACTTTGATTCTATTAGAATGCGAGCAAGATGAGGAAATGGTGGTTCCTATACGTTTAAAGTGAATGAACTTAATTGGGTTATCAAAATGGTTTTGGACCCAAGGCATAAGATGAGATTAAAATATGCTTAGACATATGATGTCTTGAACAAATCTCATAAAAGATCTGAGAGTCATATATGTGATATGATTGATGTTTCTACCTAATTAATTTAGTTTTGAGCGGTTTGCCATAGCAAACTTGAAATTAAATTAAAGTTGGATCTTAGCCCATTAAATGTATATTATGCTTATTTGCATTGGAAGATGTATAATTTAGTGCGAGCATTTTATATAAATGCATTATACTTCTCATATGATATGTTTACTTATATGTGTTCATATTTTATGTATATCTTTTTGTAGAATAAATGACATCAAACAATAATCATCTGTCACTGCGATCTCTCCTTGAGAAGGAAAAGTTGGAAGAGAATGGTACAAACTATATGGATTGGATCCGTAGCGTGAGAATTGTTCTCAGGCAAGAGGAAAAACTGTACGTTCTCGAGGAACCTATTCCACCTGAACCTACTGCCAATGCTACTAGGGCATTGAAGGATCAATATCTGAAGCACAAGCGTGATTCTACAGATGTTGGATGCCTCATGCTCTCCGCCATGTGCAAGAACCTTCAGAAGGATCTTGAGCACTTGGGGACAGTTGATCTAAACAATCGACTGATGGAAATGTTCCAAGTACAAGCTAGGCAAGAAAGGTATAACACAGTTAAGGTCCTGACCTCATGCAAGATGAGTGAAGGACAAGCTGTTGATCCCCATGCTCTTAAGTTGAAGGGACACATTGAGCATCTTGAAAGGCTCGGTTTTCCAATTAGCCAAGAGTTGGCTACTGACATAATATTGAATTCATTGCCCAAAAGTTTTAGTAATTTCATGATGCACTATAACATGGGAGGCATGAATAAAAACCTTTCCGAGTTAGTTCAAATGTTGAACACTGAGGAAACCAATATTGTCGAGAAGAAAACCGATCAAGTGCTGATGGTTAATAAGGGGAAGGGTTTCAATGGTAAGGGAAAGGCAAATGTTGCTAAACCCAAAGAGGCTTCCAAGCCTAAAGAGGCTAAGCCCAAGTCCCAAGAGGGCGCAGCCTGCTTCTATTGCAATGAGATTGGACATTGGAGGAGAAACTTCACAAAATACAAGGAAGCACTGAAGAAGAGCAAAGGAGTTGCTTCGACTTCAGGTATCTTTGTTATAGATATATTCCTATCTACTTCTAGTTCTTGGGTATTGGATACCGGATGTGAAACTCACGTTTGTTTAAATGTGCAGGGTCTAAAGAACAGAAGGATGCTTGAAGAGGGTGAAGTGGACCTACGTGTGGGGAATGGAGCAAGAGTTGCTGCATTAGCCGTAGGAACTTATGAAGTTACTTTACCTAGTGGACTAATACTTATTTTGAACAATTGTTATTACGTTCCAGCTTTAAGTAGGAATATTATTTCGATTTCATGTTTGGATAATGAAGGTTTTAATTTTCTTATATGTGATAAGAAGTTTTCCATTTACAAGAGTGATATGCATTATTGTACTGCTGTTTCATTCAATGGCCTTTACATCCTTGATGTTGAAAATCGTGATAATTATGTCTATAACATTAACAAGATATCTAAACCCAATGATGTAAACCATACTTACTTATGGCATTATCGTCTTGGCCATATGAGAAACGCATTTCTAAACTCCACAAAGATGAATTTTAGACTCACATGATTATGAATCTTATGAGACATGCGAAACTTGTTTGCTTGGCAAGATGACCAAGGACCCATTTACCAAAACTGGTGAAAGGGCGGGCGACTTATTAGGCCTCATACATAACGATGTGTGTGGACCTATGAGTAGCGATGCTAGGGGAGGATTTCGGTACTTCATAACATTCACTGATGATTATAGTAGATTTGGATATGTTTATCTAATGAAACATTAAAGTGAATCGTTTGAGATATTTCAAATATTTCAAAATGAGGTGCAAAACCAACTTGGCAAAACTATTAAAGTACTTCGATCCGATCGAGGTGGTGAATATTTGAGCCAAGAATTTGACAGTCATTTTAAGAGTTGTGGAATCGTTTCAGAACTCTCTCCACCCGGAACACCACAATGGAATGGTCTGTCTGAGAGGAGGAATAGAACTTTGTTGGACATGGTTCATTCTATGATGAGTCAAGTTGAGCTTCCTTTATCCTTTTGGGGACATGCACTAGAAACTGCTGCTTTTACTATAAACAGAGTTCCTACCAAATCGGTTCAAAAGACCCCATATGAGATGTGGCATGGAACAAAACCTAGTTTGACTTTCATGAAGATTTGGGGTTGCGATGCATATGTCAAGAAGTTAACTTCTGACAATCTAGCACCTAAGTTTGATAAATGTGTTTTCATGGGTTATCCTAAGGAAACCAAAGGATACTATTTCTACAACCGAAACGAGAACAAAGTGTTTGTTGCTCAAAATGGTACTTTCTTAGAAAAGGAGTTTCTTCGCAAAGGAACCAGTGGGAGTAAAATTGATCTCGAAGAAATTCGAGAACCCGAAAACAACATTGAACCTATGGTAGAGACTGAACCAAGTTCACAAGTAGTTGTGGAACCGGTTCAAGATGCACAAGTTCTTCGCCGAAGTGGTAGGTCACGATCCGAACCCGAGAGATATGGATTTCTCGTTACGGAAAGTGATGAAGTGGAGTTAATCAAAAACGATGATCCTACTTGCTATCAAGAGGCGATGTCCGCTCCTGATTCGGAAAAATGGCAAGAAGCCATGAAGTCCGAGTTACAATCCATGGCTGATAATCAAGTTTGGAACTTGATTGATCCACCCGAAGGTGTAAAAATCATAGGGTGCAAATGGGTCTTCAAGAAGAAGACCGACATGGATGGGAAGGTGCACACCTATAAGGCTAGGCTTGTAGCTAAGGGATATAGGCAGATTCATGGCATCGACTATGATGAAACCTTTTCGCCTGTAGCTATGCTTAAGTCTATTAGAATTTTAATTGCCATAACTGCATATTATGACTATGAGATATGGCAAATGGATGTCAAAACAACTTTCCTTAATGGGAAGTTACTTGAGGATGTATACATGATACAACCTGAAGGTTTTGTCAGTCCAGAAAATTCTAACAAGGTGTGTAAGTTGCAGAAATCCATTTATGGATTGAAGCAAGCTTCTAGGAGTTGGAATCTACGTTTTGATGAAGCAATCAAGGAGTTTGGCTTTATCAAGAACGAAGATGAACCTTGTGTATACAAGAAAATTAGTGGGAGCGTAGCACTATTTTTAGTGTTGTATGTCGACTATATCTTACTCATTGGAAATGACATTCCTGCACTACAGACTGTCAAGTCTTGGTTGGGAAAGTGCTTTTCAATGAAAAATATGGGTGAAGCTGCATATATCCTTGGTATCAAGATCTATAGAGATAGATCTAAGAGGATGATTGGTTTAAGTCAAAGTACTTACATTGACAAGGTTCTTAGAAGATTCCAAATGGAAAATTCTAAAAGAGGAAACTTACCAATGTTGCATGGTGTATCTCTTAGCAAAACTCAAAGTCCTAAGACTAATGATGAGCAAAAGAGAATGAATGGTATTCCATATGCTTCGGCAATTGGGTCTATCATGTATGTTATGTTATGTACTAGACCCGATGTCTCGTGTGCTCTAAGCATGACGAGTAGGTACCAATCGGATCTCGGCGAACCACATTGGATAGCAGTCAAGAATATCCTCAAGTACTTACAAAGAACTAAGGATGTATTCTTGGTCTTTGGAGGAATGGAAGAAGATCTTGTAGTGAAAGGCTACACAGATGCTAGCTTCCAAACCGACAAGGATGATTTCAGATCGCAGTCTGGATTTTTGTTTATGCTGAATGGAGGCACTGTGAGTTGGAAAAGTTCCAAGCAAAGTACCGTCGCTGATTCTACAACCGAAGCTGAGTACATAGCGGCATCTGATGCAGCTAAGGAAGCCGTTTGGATCAAAAAGTTCATTAGTGATTTGGAAGTCGTTCCAAGCATCAAAGATCCTATTGAACTTTACTGTGACAACAATGGTGCCATTGCACAAGCAAAGGAACCAAGGTCACACCAGAGATCCAAACACATACTTCGACGTTTCCACATTATCCGAGAGATATGTGAAAGGGAAGACGTAAAGATATGCAGAGTAGACACTGATGACAACGTGGCGGACCCATTAACTAAGGCTCTCCCGCAAGCTAAGCATGATGGTCATGTTAGGTCCATGGGTATTCGATACATGGGAGATTGGGCCTAGTGCAAGTGGGAGACTGTTAGTGTTATGCCCTAGGCCTATAGTTGATAGACTTATGTGTTGACATTATTTATTATTATATGAGATGTTTATTATTTGATTATTATATGTTTTGTATATTTGTTTATAATAATCTCCGTCCCTAATTATTATGTGAATAATTAGTATAAATGTTAATGGATAATTATATGATGATTATATGCATAGAGATGCACATTAAATTTATGGGTACTTGTTAGAGAACAAGTGACTGGAATTGACCCGTATGAGATTTATGTCATGGTTAAATGTCATAATTAAATCTCATAAGGTCACTTCATTTAGTCCCTAGACCTGAGATTATCATGACCTTACATATGATGAAAGTCATGTTTGATTTTAGTCAAACGATATCTTAACACGATATTTATAAAGGCTAATTTTGGCATGATCGGATTCATGATGGGAAGGATAATAAGTCAAGATGGAATTTGTCCCTCGAAAGATAGATGTTTTGCTTGGGCCCCTGGATGAGTGATAATGATGAAAGTGAATGGCCATACCCCAATGCGATTGGATTATCATTATACTCGGAATCGAGAAAGCATTGAACAAAGACAAGTTGACGAGGACCATGACTTGTGTTCAATATAACATCGTGAGACAAAGGGAGAAATGGAAGTGTACCATTGGAAACGTGAACTCTTACGTTATATTATTTGGGTAGACATAATGGCTTGCTAGAGTCCGCTTATGTCTTATGAGAGTCGATATGATCGAGCTCATTGCCAACATAATATAATCCTATTGGGTCACACACAACTAGAATGAATTGATTAAACTAGAGGAAGATTGATTGAGAAAAACCTGATGTGGCATGTTACATCGCGCGACAAAACAAGGCCATGTGCTTCGTGTGGTGGTGCGACAGAACAAGACACTAAGGCGGTTTACAGAATCCTTTCCTAATTTGATTAGGAATCATATACTATACTAATGTAGTATAAATATGAACATCTGTCAACCCTAAAAAGCTAGCCAAAATTCTGAAAAGAAATTCACAACAATATTCTCAATATTATTCCAAGGTTTAAGAGATCTAGCAATCTTCAAGAAGTCATTCTTGGTTCATTCAAAGGTGTGGATACCGAAAGAGGGTCTTCGCTCGTTCAACGATCAAGGCCTAGAGTTCAAGCAATCTGAAGAACGAAGTTTGTGATTCGAAATCACATTATTAAATTGTTCGATAGCTCAAGAACGGAAAGCGTTCAAGGTTGGTTATTTCTATCTCATAGGTTTCAAGTTAATTGTATAGAACGGATCCTAGGCTCTTAGGTTTTGTGTTAATTAGATGCTTAATTCCGCTGCGCATGGACCCATAAAACTCAACAGTAAGATCATCTAAGTATTTACTTATTGATAACTTCTTGTTTAGGAAATATGCTGCAGGTCACTACTTAAGGTGTCTAGAAGCAGACCGTGCCCAGCAGGTTTTAAGAGAGCTGCATGAAGGGCAGTGTGGCAATCATACCGGGGGAAGACGCCTGTATACCAAGGCTCTAAATATGGGCTATTTCTGGCCTACGATGCGGAGAGATGCTGTAGAGTATGCCAAGAAGTGTGATTCCTGTCGAAGGCACGGCGACATACTACATCAGCCAGCCGAATTGCTACATCCTATCCTGTTGCCATGGCCGTTTATGATGTGGGGAATGGATATTGTAGGGAAATTGCATAGGGCCCAGGAGGAAAGCAGATTTGGGATACCTTCAGAGATAATATGCGACAATGGCTCACAATTTATCAGTCGGAAAACTCAAGATTTCTTTACTAGATGGGGAGTCAAGATGGTGACATCTTCACCTGTTCACTCTCAAGCAAACGGACAAGCAGAATCCAACAATAAGATTATCATAAGCAACCTAAAGAGAAGACTGGACCAGAAGAAAGGGAGATGGGGAGAAGAGTTACCATTGGTCTTATGGGCTGATAGGATGACATCTAAGAAAGGGGGCATATCGATTGTCAACTTTGAATGGCCAGATCATCCCAAGAACCTGAAATGCCATTCACCTCAAAAGGTACTTCATTTAAATAATATATGTCTCCTAATATCCTCACAAACTAGGTATGAACAATCCTTTATTAATCTTTTCATTTTTCAAATATGAATAATCCTTCATTCCTTTCTTTTCGTTTTTCTTTTTATAATTATCTCAAAATAAGATGTCACTAACACGACCTGCGGAGGGGCGTCAATTTCTAACATGTCTCTGTCTTGCAAGATGATGACATATATGAATGGGGGCATTCGAGTACTTGAATCAAAAGTTCCAACGAATTATCCTCCGATAGAGACTGGCCATCTCTTCTAAAGTTAAGGTACACAATCCCTTCTAAGGTTTAAAAAGTTAATTACCTCTTTCTCCGAAAGTTAGGTTTCTACACCTTCGCCTGGAGCGCACGATATCTCATTGGTTGAGGTGTGGGATGGGCCTATATGAGTAAAGTTGTATAGCTTACCCATTTCCACTCAGCCAAATGATTGATCTTAAGCATGATTCAATTGGTTATGGCATATTCCTGTCATCTTAAGTACATCTGGTTATGATATTCTCATGTCTTCTCTCAAATATGACATTTTATTATGTCAACATCCTATGATAATACTTTAGCATCAGGGATCAAAGCATGACAAGCACAGAAGTTGCTAACAAAAGTTTTTTCTAAACACTAAGATACTAAATACCATTAAGACTACCATAAAATGTTTCCAAATTCAGCTGGCCCGCTCCAACATCCAAACAACATAAAACTAAAAGCAAAGTGTTGAACCAACCCAACACTTGAAATAAATTGTCTTCGGTCCTTATGGACCAGGTACATTCCAAAATAAATAAAATTATCTTTGGGGCTCAGCCCTAGGAATCATCATCAAACAAAACAACTTGAAAAATTAACTTGAATTTTTCTTCACTTAGCATCTACCGCAAGTGTTGCCGAGGGAGTTCTGTCTTCTTCATCCTTCTTCTCTCTTTTTTCTTCAACCATCCAGCCAACTTCCAGGATTCCCTTACATTATTTCATTCTGATAGTCACCCTCAATAGAAGTCAGGTCACTAACAACCCCTTCACCATCTTCTTCTGTTCCTCTAACTCCTCTTTCTGCTCGTTAAACTTTTTCTCCCAAAAATTAGCTTCCTTCTTAGCCTGAGCCACATCACTCTTAGCGCTCTTCTTGATTTGCTCATTGATCTTAGCCATATCTTCCACTTGGGACTCCAAACATCCCATTGCCTGTTAAGAAAACACCATAAGTTCCAAATTAGCAAATAATAGAGCTATGAAACAGATAGAACAGTTTAGTAACATCTTACATTGGTTACTAATCTTAGAAGCTTCTTCTTCACCTCTTCTGCCTTCAAACCTTCAAAAATATCCGCATCCACAACTTCGATAGCCTCACTCTCTGTAGCCTTCCTCTTCTTTACCCTTGAACCAATACCAGCACTTTCCCCCGTCTGGACTTGTTTCTTTGGGACAATTGGTGGCCTAACATCAGACTTAGCAGGAGAAGCACCAACGAGAGCATTCAAATCTTTCAGATCAAAGTCTAAACCTGAAGCAACTACCTTTGAATCTTAAGAGAAAGTTTAAGCATTGAGGAAAAGGAAGAATAGCAGGAACAGAAAGACAGGGTAAACTATTCTTACCTGTTGACATTTTGAGAGATGACAACGGCTTGACTTCTTCTTGATTTCCTTCACCACCGAATGTTGTCACATTATCTCCGCCAGTTACTCGGAGTCTGGAAACTTACCTCTTCGTATTCCGCGAAGTGATAAGTTTGGGGGCAATTGTTATGGCCAGATTTTCCATATGTAGACATCTTCAATATCCCTGCATGGCGACATCCTCAGTTGTTCCTGCATGTCAAGATGATATTCCACTGTAAGTATTGCATAATATTTATTGTGTTTATCTAATATTATTTATATCAAATTTTACAGTAAATCAAAGGAGTTAAATCCGGAGATATTTACCAGCACATGGGACTTTTCCCTCAACGCTAAGAAGACCAAGTCAAGAGACGTTGGTTGGAAGGATAAGAGATAAGGCCGAGATTATAGGAGCAGTTTGTTATTATCTTATTAGTCTTTTTATTTAAAAGGGGACATGGAGACTCACAGAGACACACATTCTCCCACTCACCCACAGCCACGCTCTCACACTCAGATACACACACACACGTTCTCACATTCACCTACGCACAAAATACTTGTACTCTCTCCATTGTCTTTCAGCTTGTAACTACGAGATTCATAGTGAAACCTTTAAGGTTGGATACCTAACTCCCGAGATTTTTTCCGAAGAGATTGTCATCCTCGTCAACAAAATCCTTGTGTCCATTTCTATTTTCATGCATCCGTTTATTCCATTTAACCAAATTCCAAAGTTCCCTCCTTATTATTAAATCCATACACTTTCATAGTTAAGATTCAACATTATTGTTTTTTCTACCAAAACAGGAGTATAATGCGAAAATAAGTTATTTGATTGCATTGATTTTTAAGAGTAAAAAAATATGAGACAATTAAAAATAAAATTATGACAAATAGAAATAAGCATGAGGGGTAATATTTTTAATTTAGAATCATTATAATATTTTCTTACTTGATCACCAATCACCAATTGAAGTCAAATTTCTCTTTATTTTTATTGAAAATGAAAATGAAACTATGGACAGTTTTTTTTTTCCTTTTCATAAAGATAATTCCATATTTTTAGAAATTATTTTGAATGATATTTAAAAAAAAAGTTAAGGTTTTTTTTTTTTTTTTTAAATGACTGACAAAGAGAAGGATCACACTCTAGATGTCACACTAAGGAGAAAATATAGAAATATGCCCCTCTAGTTAGGTCAAGGATGCATATATGCTCTTATACAAGTTAATTGCCATATTAATTCTCGTACTTAAGAAAAATGTGTAGAGATTAGGACAACGTCATCATTCCGTCCAAATTCTAATGAAATTGCCGACTAGGTGTTTGACGTGTCACTAATCTTTGATGACTAAGCCATTTATGTGAGATTCAGATCAGCAGGGGCTCAAAATGTGATTTTTTATTTTTTGCTTCAATTTCTTTTTTTTTTCTTAAAATTTTAATTAACTTGCCTAAATTTTTTTTTCAAACAAAACTTTTCTCATTTTTTTCTTAAACAATTACAAATTAGTTTTCTTAAAAAAAAAAAAAAAAAAAAAGAAAAAACTAAACTAAACAAGCTAGAAATTAGCCATTAACATATTTATTATTTTAGTGCTTATTGATAAAGTCTGAGGTTCCGCCTTAAAATCAATTGGTGTTAAGGGGAGTAGCCCATAATCATTATATGTTAGAGACAAGTCTTGTTTATTCCCGATGTGTGATGATGTTCTCTTACACGCCCCCTCACGTGTAGCCAGGCTTTGCCAAAGGCTTACAACGTGGACTGGATGGTGGGTGGCGCGCAGGGTTCATCGTGGGTCGTTGGGCCTGCACGTGTAATGGACCAGTTCTCATACCATGATAAAGTCTGAGGTTTCACCTTAAAACCAATTGATGTTAAGGGGAGTAGCCCAGAATCCTTATATGTTAGTGTAAGAGAACATCATCCCACATCGCCAGTTCTGCTTACCAAAAATGGCCCACTTGGAGTTCTCGATTCCGTGGCGCGGCTCAATGAAGCTGCCGCGCCGTCCTACCTATTTAAAGTTTGAGAATAGGTCGAGGGCGTTGCGCCCCCGATGCCGCTAATCATTGGCTTTACCTGATAGAAATCGCACCCGGGCTCCAGCTATCTTGAGGGAAACTTCGGAGGGAACCAGCTTCTAGACGGTTCGATTGGTCTTTCGCCCCTATACCCAAGTCAGACGAGCGATTTGCACGTCAGTATCGCTGCGGGCCTCCACCAGAGTTTCCTCTGGCTTTGCCTCGCTCAGGCATAGTTCACCATCTTTCGGGTCCCGACAGGCATGCTCACACTCGAACCCTTCTCAGAAGATCAAGGTCGGTCGGCGATGCACCCCATAAGGGGGATCCCGCCAATCAGCTTCCTTGCGAGTCAGACAAGTCTTGTTTATTCCCGATGTGGGATGATGTTCTCTTACACTTATTTATGTCAATAAGATAAGATTTTTGGTGTTTTTGATCAAAGATCAAATTAGCTTGGAAGTTTGAATCTTTGGAGGTGTTAAAAGATTGTTTTTTTTTTTTTGAAAATTTGAATTATGGGATATTGTTGTGCAGTAGCAGAAGTACCAACTACTAATGATTTTGAAAAGAAAAAGGGTAAAAACAAGCCAAACACTTTTTCTGTAGACTACGTTCATACGCATGAAAGTGGATATAAATCATACTCCCTCCGTCCCGCTACAAAGTTCACAGTTACTGTTTGCACGCAAATTAAGGAAAAATAGTGGAGTAAGTGTTGTGAGTATGAAAAGTGAGGTTGGAGAGAGAAAGTGGGGTAGGAAATAGTGAGTTGATTGGTGTTGTGAGTATAAAAGTAAAGTATGAGAGAGAATTAGTGGATGAAATAGTAAAAATTCTTTGCCATTTTAGAAAGTGTGCAGTTTGTAATGGGACGCCCAATGAGAAAAGTGTGCAGCTTGTAGCAGGACGGAGGGAGTATGTGCTAAAAAAACCCAAAGAGGGCATCAAATCGAGGAAAGATATGCCAAGTCATATTAATATTGTGAGCTTGAAGGATACTTATGAGGATGATAGTGCTGTTAATCTTGTCATGGAGCTGTGTGAGGGCGAAGAATTGTTTGATCGAATTGTTGCCGGAGGACAAATCAACAACCCATTTCTAGAAAAATATCAAGTTTCAAAGTAACAACAAAAAATCTTTAAAATCCCATATTTGGGTTTCATTGTGTACCATATCCAAAATCAAGTTTCAAATAACAAAATACCTTTAAAAATTCCTAAATCTGGGTTCCATTGTGAACCAAAAAATGAATTTGAAAGAGAGATGAAGACAGAGAGTAAGAGTGAAGAACAGTGATGATGAGGTATGGGGACTAATAGTGATGGTAATATCAGAGACGGTAGGTGTGGGCTGGCGGCGGCCATGGAAGGGGGTGGCGGCAACTATGAGGTGGGGAATAATGGGTGCGGGTGGGGAGGGGCTGAGATAGAAAAAGTAAAATAGGGAGAAGGAGAAGGAGGAGGAGGAGGAGGAGGAGGAGCAGAAGGAGGAGAAGCAAGAGAAGGAGAAGCGAAAGAAGGAGGAGGAGGAGGAGAAGGAGAAGGAGGAAGAGGAGGAGCAGAAGAAGAAGGAGGAGGAGAAGAAGGAGGAGAAGGAGAAGGAGAAGGAGAAGAAGAAGAAGAAGAAGGAGGAGAAGGAGGAGGAGGAGAAGAAGAAGAAGAATAAGAAGAAGAAGAAGAAGAAGAAGTAGAAGAAGAAGAAGAAGGAGAAGGAAAGGGAAAAGAAAAAGAAAAGAAGAAAAAGAAGGAGAAGGAGAACATTCATGTTTCCTTTTTTTTTAACCCCAAATTAGTTGATGAGTTTATAATGATTTGGAGGGGAGCCTTTGTATCATAATATTTCAATTTTTAGTGTCTATAGTTTGTTATTTTACAATTTCTTCCATTCTATTTCCACATCCGCTAATTTTGACGAAGTCTAGTGCCATGTCAGCATTTTTATGACGTCAGCAAGCCACATAGGCAGATTTAATGGCATTTTGGATGGAAAGATGACGGTGTCCTAATCTCCGCACATTTTTCTTAAGTACGAGGGTTAATATGGCAATTAACTTTTATAAGGGCATATCTGCATCCTTGACCCAAGTAGAGGGACATATTTCTATATTTTCTCTCACACTAAGAGCCCGTTTGGGAGTGCATTTTAGGGGCCCAAACGCGCGTTCCATCGATAACACACAGCAAAATAGGGTTTGGCCCACCAATTTGCGTTTGCGTTTGAGAGCTCCAGGATGCGAAAATTTGCGTTGAAGAGAATCTGCCCCATCTCTGCTTTTCCATTAATCACTTGTCAATAATATATTTCAAAAAATCAAATCTCCTTTTTGCCCTATGATTTCCATGACGTTGGTCCCTAGATTCTACACCAACGCAAGTCTCAAATCATAAGGTAAGTTCTTTTTTGTTCTCGATTTTCTATTCAACAAATATATACTCCCTCCGTCCAAGTTAATACTTCACAGTTACTGTTCACGCGTGGATTAAGGAAAAAAAACAATGATATAATGTTGTGAGTGTAAAAGTAAAATAAGAGAGAGAATGAGTGGAGGGAATATTAAATTATAATGGTGTTGTGAGTATTAAAATAATGTAGGAGACAAAGTGTGAAGTATGTAATTGGACGCCCAAAATAGAAAGTGTGAAGTATGTAACTGGACGGAGGGAGTATATCGTTTCTTTCAAACAATGTTGATTTTACAATCCTGTTATAGATGTGGAGATCTCGAAATTTCATCTATGAACAACCTTTCAGTTCATGCAATTCAGCTGTTTGTGTTTTTGCCTTACCTAAATTTCACCCCTGAAAATTTCAACACTCACCTTCTGTTGTTTCTTGTTTCTTGTCTATGCTAATTGGGTTCAATCCCTATTGAAAAGATTAAAAGTTTTGAAATGATTCAACTGATAAAGATGGACCGAAGAAAGTGAAACTATATATCTCAGTATGGTTTATATTTTCATAATATAATTCATGCTCATTTTTGCCAAAAGTTGCTAAAATTTGACTACTTCAAAATATAATATCTATCAACCAACTCATTTTAATTAGGAATGGTTGTAGTCAACAAATCTTCTTTTATATGTTCTCTTAAAAATGGCAGAATCATGGTTCAACTTAGTATTTCCTTTCTTTTCGAATGAGTGCACTAGAGATTTTAGGCAATGAGGCTTCAGCTACACCCTCAACAATCACAAGGACATGTGATATCAGAAGTAAAATTGCGAAGCCAAAATTTCAGCCTGTAGCTTATCCCGATTTGGATGAAGAAAGTGGATATAGATAGGTTGTTACCCCTACTCTAAAAGAGTCTTGAATGCTCTCACTTTTTGGCATTTAAAAAGTCTAATACATATTTACATTAGGGGAAATTACTGCTAGGTCTTTCACCCAAAGTCACAAGACCAATTAAGACAAGAATTTCGTAATTTAACCACCTAATCCGGCAACAGAATCAAAATTCCACCTAGTCCCTCATTTTACATTAGGGGAAATTACTGCTAGGTCCTTCACAGTTGTTTGAGGAAAAAAAAAAAGGAAAACGAGGGAGGAAAGAGGGTGTGACAGGTTGTCCCTTAATGACACACGTGACTTTAAACTAGCTAGGGACTAGATGAAATTTTGATTCTGTTGCCGAATTAGGTGGTTAAATTCTGTAATCTTTGTCTTAATTGGTCTTTTAACTTGGGGTGAAGGACCTAGCAGTAATTTCCCCTAATGTAAATATGTATTAGATTTTCAAATGCCAAAAAGTGAGAACATTCAAGACTCTTTTAGAGTAGAGGTAACAACATATCTATATCCACTTTCTTCATCCAAACCGGGATAAGCTACAGGCTGAAATTTTTGCTTAGCAATTTTACTTCTAATATCACACATCCATGTGATTGTTGAGGGTGTAGCTGAAGCCTCATTGCCTAGTGCACTCCTTCGAAAAGAAAGGAAATACTAATTTGAACCATGGTTCTGCCATTTTTAAGAGAACATATAAAAGAAGATTTGTTGACTATAACCATTCCTAAATAACCAACATTAGAAATTAAAATGAGTTGGTTGATAGATATCATATTTTGAAGTAGTCAAACTTTAGCAACTTTTGGGCAAAAATGAGCATGAATTTAATATTATAAAAATATAAACCATACTGAGATATAGAGTTTCACTTTCTTCAGTCCATCTTCATCAGTTTAAATCATTTCAAAACTTTTAATCTTTTCAATAGGGATTGACCTAATTAGCATAGACAAGAAACAACAGAACGTGAGTGTTGAAATTTTCAGGGGTGAAATTTAGGCCAGGCAAAAATACATGGATTGCATGAACTGAAAGGTTGTTCATAGATGAAATTTCGAGATCTCTACATCTATAACAGGATTGTAAAATCAACATTGTTTGAAAGAAACTATCTATATATTTGTTGAATAGAAAATCGAGAACAAAAAAGAACTTACCTTATGATTTGAGACTTGCGCTGGTGTAGAATCTGGTGCAATGATCTCAACTTTCCTAAGTCAGGGACCAACGTCATGAAAATCATAGGGCAAAAAGGAGATTTGATTTTTTGAAACAGATTATTGATAAGTGATTAATGGAAAAACAGAGATGGGGCATATTCTCTTCAACGCAAATTTTCGCGTCCTGAAGCTCTCAAACTCAAGCGCAAATTGGTCGGTTAAACCCTATATTGCTGTGTGTTAGCAATGGAACGACCGTTTAAGCCCCTAAAACGCATTCTCAAACGGGCTTTTAGTGATAGTGATGCTTGACTTTTAGCTATTTGACCATTCATTTGTGGAGAATGTTAAAATAAAATTTTAAAATTTGCAATAAATAATTAATTAAAAATATCATTAATAATATTTTTCAATATTCATTTAAATTAATATAAATTATTAAATATTAATATAAAATTTAATTAAAATCTATTTAAATAAATGAGGGCATGGCTAATAAACTTTTTATGCATGTGAACTCAAATAAAAAGTAAGATTACAAAAATGAAAGAAATATTCGCTGTTAATTGAAATCGAAAACAAAATAGACTCAATAAAAGCCACCCCCTCGATAAACGTGAGCTCCTTTCTCGTTTTCTCCAACCTGTCTCCTCTAAGAACTTTCTCTCCATCAATCAAAGGCCAGCAAACATTCCAAGTCCGGCCGGACGAATTCTAATCTAAATTCCGTTTCCGACAGGTCTAATTCTCTCAATTTTTTCTTGAATCATTCCTTCATTTCAGCTGCATCTCTTAATTTTATTTCCGTTTCCACAATGTTAACATCGACAATCTTGATGATCTAGGGCTACATAGCCTCTAAATTTCATCGTATATAAGATTTATCTGTTTTTCTCCTATGAATTCCCGTTTTGATCGTTTACAACTGCTATAATTTGGTGTTTCATGACTTTGATTATTAAACAAATTTGAAATTTAGATTCGTTAAATGTTTAGCTATAGTTGCTAAGTAATTGTCAGTTTTAATTTTAGCTGCAGTGATATATGTACACAGTTTTGAAATTTTTGGTAATATATTATTATTATTTTATTTTTTCTTACTTTTTTGTTTGGAACAGTTGTGTTTGATGATTGTGGTCTGTAAGCAGCAATGAGTTATAATCAATCCGGACTTGGGAGGCCATCCTCAGGTCAGCTGCTTCTACTTTGTTGGATTTCCTTTTCTTTTTACTTTTCATAACTACTTTTGAGACCCTCAGGTCAGCTGCTTTTACTTTGTTGGATTTCCTTTTCTTTTTTACTTTCCATAACTACTTTTGAGAAAAGTCCCCTTTTGAAAATAGACGTGTAAGGTGTTCCCTTTTGACATTTAAATCCCGTACTTGTTTTTTTGGTTTGTAATTTAAAACTTAGCGAAATGTAAGTGATTATGGGTTGATATTGCTGAAACTAGTTGGAAAGTTATAACTTAGTACGTAATAGGATTAATTGAAAAAGCGGAAAAAAGAAAGAAACCATTAGGTGGTGGATTTTATGGAGGAAACAATAGGAGAGACCAAGTCACCCTCACATCTCCCTTGTAGTTACAGATTTATGACTTCGACTCATTCTATTTCTTTGCAAGATGGTTGTATGTGGCCTCCATATGGTCAATTGTAGTGGCCTCAACTTAAGGCAACGCATTTTAAGGTGTATATAGTTTCCATATTTTGCTATGGGCCTATAATTGGCTTTCTTTTAATAGATGCCGCCAAAACAACTCATTTTGTATGTATTATTATTATTTTTTTAATCTTTTAGCTGTATCTATTTTATTTGTCTTCTACTAGCTTGAACATATATGCCATGCATGTTAAATGAGCAAGTGAGCACAAATAGATACATCACAGTGAGATATTGGACATTCTAACATGCAGCTGTTATAGAAAGAAGTTGTTGGAACAATTATTTAATTATGCCAAGTTGCTTCTTGTTGGAATTCAGATATTATGAAAACTAATACTCCGTAGTTGTTATCCATTTATGGTTCTGATCTTAACATATTTAAATAAATACAAATTGAGGACTCTCAGTAATATCCCACAAAAATGTGAAATAGCATGTATTGTTTATTGTGTTTGAACTTTTATGGATATTATATAACATTAAATTACTTATGACTCTAAACTGTCTTCTGTAAAAAAAAAAGAGGAATCTGGGAACGAACTCAGAAAATCTTCCTACAGAAGTTAAGAGATTATTTGCAAAGGATATATTCTTAAATTATTGTTTTAATTAGGGCTCTTAACATAGTCAGAAGATAAATGGATTATGGCTCTTAACTGCATTCCAGAATATTACAGAAAGAAAACACCCTAAAAGGAAAAGGAGTAATTTGGGACATAAATTTATACTCCCTCCGTCCCACAAATATATAAACTTTTTGGCCCGGCACGGAGATTAAGGTAAAAAGTGATAAAGGTAATGTGTTGTGAGTGTAAAAGTAAAATAGGAGAGAGAATGAGTGGAGAGAATAGTAAATTTAAAAAGTGTTGTGAGTAGAGAGAAGTGGGTCCCATTTCCATTTTGGGAAAGTATAGATTATTGTGGGACGCCCAAAAGGGATAATTTTTTGTATATTTGTGGGATGGAGGGAGTATTTTGTTAGAGAAATTTTAAGATATATGATATTGATAATGACATCTACTGTATATTACTTCCTCCGTCCCACCTCAAGGTTGAACCTTGAGGTGGACACGCTTTTTAAGAAATGTAATTAAAGTGGGTAGAAAATTTGAAAAGAGAGAATGTAAAAGTTAAATGTGTGGTAGGGAATAGGAGAGAGAATGTAAAAGTTAAAAATATTTAATAGGAGAGAGAATGAGTGGGAGAATGTGTGGTAGGGAATAGGAGAGAGAATGGTTTTTTTGTAAATATATGGAGATGATAAGGGTATAAATATATGAAAAACTTTCCATTTAAGGAAATTAAACCTTGAGGTGGGACGGCCCAAAAAAGAAAGGTTAAACCTTGAGGTGGGACGGAGGGAGTATTAATTATTTGGACAAATTTAGGTGATACATGCAAATTGGGCTACATTAATATGAAAGTTAAAACCTGATAAGCACATCTGTATTTTTCGATATACACGCATAATCCCTTGAAGGCATAGATACCGTAAATAACATTTTTTTCTATTCCTGGCCTAGACTTGTTGTCATTACTATTTTATAATCCTTTATTTCATGGATGGAAAAAAAAGAACCATATCGGTCATTACTCATTGACATCTCAAAACTTTACAATATAGGACTTTGAATCTTGATGCATTTATCAGGGATGCAAGTTGTTAAGGCCTCTGGTTATAACCATTGCATTGGTATCTCACCAAAAAGATAACAACCATTTCAAAGTGTCAAGATCGAATTACACAGTAATCACACAATAACAATTTATTATTATTATTATTACTATTATTATTTCTATTTTACTTATTATTTTCTGCTAAGAAGCACGCAGTGAAAAAGTAAGGCTAGCAATATCTTCGAAGAGACTTGTGTAATGTCTAAAGACACTCTAACCCCGTAAAGGATAAATAGATCAAAATCCGGATATTCATAAAGAATTAACAATTGAAGAAGTGTGGTAAGCGAGTAAAACCTTTTTTTTTTGGTATAAGAAAAGAATTTTGTTGAAGATTAAAAGAAAAGCAGAAGCATAGAAACAGGCCATCATAGAAAGAGATAGATGGACCAACAAGCACCTAGACCACCTGGTAAGGGGGTGTTCTTGTTGAACCAGAAGTCTCGAGTTTGAGCACTGGGAATGCAGCAATGTTATAACTTGTTGGGAGAGCTTTACCGCCCTTGTGGCCCTAACCGGCTCGGAGTGGTAGCTCACTTATACCTTTTTTGTACCCAAAAACCGAAAGAAAGAGATGGATGGTTACCATTTGTAACATATCAAATAGAATGACCTGGTAGCACTTAGGATGTGGTTTTAAACAAATAAGAACGCTAAGGATTATGAACAATGCAGACGTCATATCGGCTACATACATCCAGTAGTATAACCCTTAACTTGTGGATACATGAATGAAAATGAGATATTTCTGGTTTTACTTCTACCTAAAGTACTTCCTTTTACTAGTATATCTGTAAATATAGGGAATATCTATTAATGTAAGATACTCCCTCCGTCCCAAAATAATTGCAGTTTTAGGAGAATTTTTTTGTCCCAAAATACTTGCAGTTTTACACGTTTCCATAAAACTTTGACACACTTTGCCTAAATTGCCCTTATTTATGATTAGGTAGTTGTCAGTGTTAAAACATTTAATTGTTTAGGTACTTGAAATATTCAAAGGGTAATTTAGTCTATTTGATATGTATTGATTGCTTTTCTTAATATGTGTGAAAGGTCCTAGAACTACAAGTATTTTGGGGCGGAGGGAGTATTTTTTTATTGTTGTAAACATGAATTCTTGAACAACTGCCAATATATAGTTGTAAGCTGGCTTCATAACATGTATGCGATGCATCACATTATCGTGTTCTCAATCGCGTTATTCAGTACAGACAACGGCTTATGATGGTGCAGGTAAAAGAAGATTAAAAGAACTTTTGCTTCAAGCTGATAACCGTGTTTGTGCTGATTGTGGTGCTCCAGATCCTAAATGGGCGTAAGTTCAATAAGCTAGGTTGCTTCATCTATTCTGAATTTCCATAGCATTTATTTTCATGGTATTTACTATTACTATTGGGGAAGAACTGGAATTGGAGTATATATATATATATATATATATATATATATATATATATATAGAGAGAGAGAGAGAGAGAGAGAGAGAGAATTGAGGGAGAGAAAATTTAGATGAGAACTAGGTCGATTGAAAATGTGGGAAAAGATGCGGAACCCTATTGTACATGTTTCTTAATTATACACTTACAAAAATCTAGTCAAACCCAGACCCTACCAAAATTCACTGCAGAATAGCTAAGGATTTGTCTATCCTGCCGGTACATATGCACAGGCGCCCTAGTCTGGCGCTAAGGCACCTAATTCCTTGGACATTACCCTTTGAACATGCATGCATCTGGCCCCTTCGTGCTCAGGCACTTGATAAGTGGCGCATAGGCGCCTCCAGAGTGGCGCACGCATGCCAGATAATTCTCTACAAACCGGTACAGATTGGGATCAAGCATATAAGCTTAGGTGCCTATAGAAATGATGCTGGGTCGCCATTCTGTGCAACTGTGCTATTTCTGTTTCTTTCTTGCTTCATAACTTATCTCCAATTCTCTTCTTTCAACCAAATTTCTTGAAAAACACGTGCAATATTTTGCTATGACTACTTCCTATGAAGAACACACATAAGCACCAAATTAACCAAAAATGGCTTCTTACGCGAAGTTGCTTTACTGAATTGTGTCAAGTAATCAGGCAACTTAGTGTCAAGTAAACAGGCAGCTTTGCCGATAATAATTGCACCTTCCATATACTTTGTAGAATTGTTTTACCGAATTGTTATTTTTAATTAATTAATTATTTCTGTGGACTAGGAAATATTTAGCTGTAATGATGTATGATACAATTTCAGGTCAGCAAATATTGGAGTCTTTATATGCTTGAAATGTTGTGGTGTTCACAGAAGTCTTGGTACACATATTTCAAAGGTAATGCTCTCTCTCTCTCTCTCTCTCTCGCCAGAAGTATGTTAAAAGGTATAGTTGACCACCGATTGCACACTTGCTCACATTTTCTTTTACTAGATAAGTGTGCATGCTTGTGGGTAGAGTCTTCAAATCATGCTCCTGATTTATTATGTGATGTTATTTGTAACTTGATTTTCAACTGTTACTATTTGTAGTTGGAATCAACATAATCAGGTTATATGCGTAGTATGAGTAGACACAGTAAGGGTAAAAAAATATGCATACATCTGCGTTTGTCTATATATACCGGTGCATTGTTTTTGATGGTTAATCAAAATGAATAGTACATACTCCAGTGGCGGATCAAGAAATTTTTGTGAGCGTGGGCCAAAAATTTCAAAGTTACAATTCATGGTCGTTGATACTAAAAAGTATTTTCTCGGTGATATATTAACAAAGCCTTATCGAAAATCACACCTGAAACTACTTTATAGAGTTTATCGGCTTGCTAATCTTTTAAGAATATTTGATACTTTCATGAACAAATCAACTCTATTTTATTCTAGAATCACAAAATTGAATACTCCCTTCGTCCCTCTATATTGACCACATTTGAATTTAATAGAAAAAAAAATCATAAATTGCTATACATTTTCAATTTTAGTTTCGCCAAAATATAATGAACTGTGAAAAAAATATTTAGGGACAAACATTTTTTTCGGAAATTTTTCAAAATGTCATTCATTTTGGGGCAAAAAAGGTAATTCAATTTGAGACGGATGGAGTATTACCTTGTCCCGAATAAATTTCCAAATTTGCCAGATTGAATATATTTTAGGACGAAGTGAGTAAGACTTGTTTGAGTTCCTTTTTAATATATTTTAAACCCGAAACCTTTAATTTTTTTTTTCAAAATCTCAGTGTGGGCCATGACCCACGCTCGTACATACATGGCACCGCCCCTGACATGCTCCCTCCATCCTAGTAAGATAAAACATTGATATTGATGATCAACTTGATTGAACTTTGACCAATAATTTATGAAATTCAATAATTCCAATAAAATTCTAAAATGGACTTCTGTAGCTTAAATGTCAATCTACATCTCTTTCCGAAGACAAACTTAGTCTCTCCATAAACTCTTTTGCCCACACAAAACATGCAGTTTCTCAAACATGATTAATGTGCTAGCAGGTGGAAAACTAGACTGAGTTTGGTAAGTTTTTGTAATGAGACGTTAGAAATCATCATCATCAGTGAAAAGAGTCTTAAGAGTTTTTGATATCAAAGGTTTCCACCTAAGTAATCACTAAAAACAACAAGGTTGTTGGTAAGAATAGCTTGAAGACTTCCTTGTTCATTTTTTCAGAACGTCTTTCCAATTACATTTTTTTTAAAAAAGAGAAAAAATGGGATGAATTTTCTAATGGCGATTCATTTATCATTTTCTTTTTCAAAACAGTGCCTTGAAATGATAAATAAGCACATTCATAATTATTAATGTTCCTAATATTACTTCCAAGATGTGATTCTGTAAGGTGGGGCTCTATACATTGTGAATTTCTGAATGTTTCCATGGTACAGTGACTTTTAGCTGCATAATTGTCCTAGAAAACATCTAAATTGTGACTGGACAGGTTTTGTCCGTGACATTGGATGAATGGTCCGATGATGAAATTGATGCAATGGTTGAGGTAGGAGGAAATGCTTCTGCAAATTCAATCTATGAGGCTTATATCCCTGAAGGAGCCTCTAAGCCTGGACCAGATTCTAGTCACGACGAGCGTTCAAAATTTATTAGGTAATTGTAAATGTAATCATCTCTTATATGCATCAATGTTTCTGTAATTGTAGACCTGCACAGTAGTTGTATATATGGATATCATCTTCTTGACACTAGTAGTTTCATTTATCCAATCATTGTCAATGTGTGAACCGATACGAGATTCTGACAGAAAACTAGTTAGCCACTTTTATTCATGCGTTATTCATGCATTATAATTCACTGCTGCATTGCCCTATGCACACTTGTGTACTGAAAAAGTTCTGCATATGGTGATAGGTCTGAATATTATTCTAGGTTCATGAGTAATTGTAATCATTGATGTGTGGATGCATTGTTGTAACCTGGAGAGATATTTGATGGGTGACTTATGTCTGCGTGATTATTGTAGGTCTAAGTATGAGCTTCAAGACTTCCTAAAACCTAGCTTGAGGATCATGTCATCCTCTTCTAAGAGCTCTTCCACGAAGAGCTCACTTCAATCAAGTTTGTCCAGAAAGATTATGGATAGTTTTCGAAGTTCAAGCTCATCACAGAAAACGGTGAGTGGTGTAACTTTTTTCAAAGTTAATTAGCTACTCCCTCCGTCCCAGAATAATTGTCGCAGTTGACTTGTCAACATTTCTAAGGAAGGTGCTTTACTAGTTTGTACATTACTTGTACAATGAGAAAATTTCTCTAAGTCACTTTCCTTGTTTAGAAACGCGACATTTATTTTGGGGCTAACCGAAATAGAAAGTGCGACATTTATCATAGGACAGAGGGAGTAAAAGATAATACTATAGGCACCAAGATAGTATCCATTGTCATTGAGGTGCTTTTGCCTCTTCCTAAAGATTATGTTTATATTGATTCACAGGAGGGCATGGTGGAATTTATTGGACTATTGAAGGTTAAAGTACTAAAAGGCACAAATCTAGCTGTCCGAGATATGCTGTCTAGTGATCCATATGTTGTCCTTACTCTTGGACTGCAGGTCAGTCAATCTCTATTTGCTTGCTTTTTTTACTTTTCCTTTTATTAACCCATTAGTCCATTGTTAAACAAGTGAAATACAAAGTATCTGCTGTAGACATATGGAATTAAGATCTCCGTTGCATTTTTATTTTTACTATGCTACACCGGGAAAATACTTCTTTCTCATGCTAAAGATGGACAATTTTAGTTCGCAAACACACTCTTGATAAAATGTTCGGCTGTTAGTGATACTTGTTTTCTAGCCTTTCTTTCTAGAAAATTGTTAATATTTTCTGTTCTTAGAAAGTTCAAACGACCGTAGTAAAAAGCAACTTGAATCCAGTCTGGAATGAGGAACTCATGCTTTCTGTTCCGCAGCAATTTGGGCCTGTAAAACTGGTATATCTTCTTCTATCACTAATTACTGTCAATGATTCTATCCCTTAACTTTTTCTCCCTTCTTTAATATATTGATTGTTTAATCTCCATATTCAATGTTTATCATATCCAATCAATTCATTTGTCCAAGTTAACATATGATGGGAAATGCACTGTTCTCTAAGCAAAGTTGACGCTGAACAACATCAAGGTTTCAATATTACTATCATTTCTCTTTGAAGTTTTTGCATTAAGAAGACGGGTAAAACTAAAGTTACACAGAAAGTTTGCAAAATTTGGGTTACAAATATAGTTGGCAATAAATGATGGGCGAATGATATTTTGGGCCCCAAAGTTTAGGGGGTGTTTCTAAGATGGGTCCCATTCTATCACTAATTACAATATAGGGTTCAAAGTTCATATTCTGTTAACGTTTCAGGGTTTTTAACCAATTCGTTAGAAAAATCCATTAAATGATCACGTGCAAGTCACGTGTCACTTAACGTAGGATGTTTTTGAACACAAATTCTTTCGTTGTTGCTTTAATGCAAAATAAATGAAAATAAATTAACCTTACGGTCCCTTAAATGATTTATAACTTTATAAGATTCCAGAAATATTCTTATACCCAAACAAAACCTTACCCCCTCCTCCCCCCTCTCACACACACACACTTTGTCTCTCTCTCTCTCTTTAACTTTCTCTCTCTACCCCCATCATTTTTCTCATCTTCCAATTCACCTACCCCCATCAGCTCACCCAGCATCACCCCCACCTCCACTCCCCTCTTGCCACCCCAACCCTACCCACCGCCGCCGCCTTCCTTGCCCCTCTCCCCCAGCTCCGCCCACCACCTCCTATCTTATTGTACACCCCCACATCCCCGTTCCCCACTCCAGCGCCGCTCAATTCCTCCTGCTGACTAGTGACCATCATCCTCAAACAACTAGATAGACAGCCATTCCCCCTCCCATCGTCCCAAACCTTTTTGCCAACTAGAAGATGGGGTAGAGAGAAAGTGTGTGTGTGAGGGGGGAGGAGGGGTAAGGTTTTGTTTGGGTACAAGGGTATTTCTGGAATCTTATAAAGTTATAAATCATTTGAGGGATCATATGGTTAATTTATTTTCATTTAATTTGCATTAAAACAACAACGAAAGAATTTGTGTTAAAAAACATCATCCGTTAAGTGACGTGACTTGCACGTGATCATTTAACGGATTTTTCTAACAAAGTTGGTTAAAAACCCTGAAACGTTAACAAAATATGAACTTTGGACCCTATATTGTAATTAGTGATAGAATGGGGCCCATGTTAGGAACACCCCCTAAACTTTGGGGCCCAAAATGTCATTCGCTCATAAATGATTGGATGTTGTGTTTGTAGACCCCACTGACCACTACTCATTTATTCAATATCCAATTATTTATTGTCAACTGTATTTGTAACCAAAATTTTGTAAACTTTCTTTGTAACCCTACCATTGCAAACTGTGAGGTTCTCTTGCAATCGTAATGTAGCAATTCAGTAAGGTTGTCTATCTTTAGAAGCTTTGGCAAAGTTTCGTTTCTAAAGAATAAGCAGATGAGTGTTGTGGGTACGAAAAGAGGCTACAAAGGTTCAGAATCTATCTAGAAGAGGGCTTGGGGGGTGAATAACTGGTTCCTAATTTTTCAAACTCTTTTCCAAAGTGCACTCCTTTTGTTTCATTTTATCAAACTTGTCTCTTTGTCTTCAGGTATTGTGTGTAGGGGATAAACTGAGTCATGCTAGGAACAAAGCTACATCACAATCATGAATATCGCAGTTTCATTCAAAAGTTTATTTCAGTAAAATTTATTTTGCCGATCGAAAGGGAAATAAGAAAAAAGTAGAAACATACATGCATACTCACGAAAATTATCCACTTACTATTACCTACCCACTTTTTCTCTCCTACCTCACTTTTCATTCTCACGACACTTGCACCACTTTTTCTTAATCCACGTGTTAAAATAAAAGTGTAACTGTTGATGGGACGGAGGGAGTACATCATGATGAAGGAGCTGATGGCATGAACTCTCGAACATTTTATGCACTTTATTTGAAAAATCTGGTTTTTTTTTTTCCTTTTTAACCTGTTTATTGCAGCAGCACGTTCAGATTTTTTTGCATGTTTTAATGTGCAGCAAGTTTTTGATTACGATACATTTTCTGCTGATGACATAATGGGAGAAGCTGAAATAGATATCCAGCCAATGATAACATCTGCAATGGCATATGGAGATGCCGGAATGTTTGGCAACATGCAGATAGGGAAATGGCTAAAATCCCATGACAACGCCCTTCTAGAAGACAGCACAGTTAATATCATCGGCGGGAAGGTGAAACAAGAGGTATCACTAAAACTCCAGAATGTAGAATCTGGGGAATTAGATCTGGAAATAGAATGGATGCCTCTTGACCAATAGGGTGAGAAGAACTATTTTTTTTTTTAATTTTTTTTTTTTTCACATTTATTATGCTGAAATAAGTGTTCTTTGTTGTAAGAGTTAGCACTATTTATGTGGAGTTGCATCATTCGCAATGCTCCTTTTGGTATGTATGTCGGTTTGATTTTATTTTTTGACCTCATATGAAGAATGTACAACAGAGTCCCGGGTCACTCCAAGCGTATAGAACACTCTTGTATACAGTTTTGAAATGTAAAATCAGCGGCGTAACTGATTTCTCTTATATACAGTTTTTGAAATGCTAAATGGATACTCCAAGTGTTTGATTCAGTTTGACCGAAAATTATGGTGACCGGAGAAGAAGTGGGTATTTGAATTTGGGAGAAAGATTAGGGAAGCCGAAGCATGTTTGGGTAGTTTTCCAATATCACCCTTGAAAATCATGTCACCTAACGTTAAAATGTTAAAGGGCGTTAGGTGGAGTGGACTTATATGCTACAAAAAATAGTTTAGTAAGGTTATTTTTGGTGCATTTTGCCTTTATTTTATTTTAGAATGATAAAAATTTGTCGGTGAACGAGAAAATTGGCTCATCACTAAGTATGAGAATTTTTGTGAGCGAATTTGCTCGACATTGTGCGTGCTCTGAGATTTCGCTTGATGGAACATACCAAATTGATCCGAGACAATGATGGAACAAGAAAATGAACCATTTTCACCATAGTTTTTCTACTTTGATAATATCTTTAATGCATACTTTGATTTAGTATGCTCCATTGTACAACGGAGCATATTAATCTCATTTGATTTGAGTGTATACTATCCAAAATAATATTTTTTTTTTTTACTTTATATTCAATGAGACCTAGTTATCTATATAATATATGAAAGCAGAAGAATTTCAAGCCTTCACACTAAGCCACGTGGCATTATGACGTGGAAAGTCATGTGGCATTTCTCAATTGGTCATCCATTATTTCCTCCTTCACCTAAAATTAAAAAAACAAAAAAAATTAAAAGCCTAAATCCTTTGATTTCGGATAACTGAATCATTCAATTTAAAATTCAAACCATTTTTCAAATAAACTCCTAACAAAAAGTTTATTTTAGGAATTATTTACTTGAAAAAACTCCAAAAATCTTATTCAGTTTAAAATTACCTATTATAACTGAATCAATCAATTTAAAATTCAAACCATTTTGAATCAAGTAATCTAAAGATTTGATCGGATATTTTAAATTTGAAATTTTTTCATGCAATCACCGAAATTAAGAAATATAGAATTGATTTTCCAAAAATTAAAAATATCCGATCAAATCTATAATTTTTAAATTTGAAATTTTTTCATGCAATCATCAATTTTTTATCTTAATTGATTTTCCAAAAATTGAAAATATCCGATCAAATCTATAATTTTTAAATTTGAAATTTTTTCATGCAATCATCAATTTTTTATCTTCATTTCGGATAACTGAATCATTCAACATATTTTTAAAGTGTTAATTTTAAATTCAAAATTAAGGATCATTATAATCCAAAAATTATAAATACATGTTTTCAGTTTCCATGAAAATTATAAATTCAAACCTAGAGTGAATTACGAAGGAAAAACATATTTTCAGTTTCCGCAAGTTTTTTTAATACTCAGTTTTTCGTTTCAACTCATCATGGAATCTTCAATTTTCGCACTTACATATCTCCATCTGTTTGTTCTTCTCACACGCGACAGGTCCTTCACAAGAGCCATAAAATTAGAGCCATCAGTTCCATTGTTCACTGTGAGAGAATCCGTCGTGAAGGTAATCCTATTTTTTTAATTCACTCTAAAATGTTTTATGATTAAAATTTGGGCTGATTCTATTGTTTGTTAATTTCACAGATCAATGAAACAAACAGTCGTTTGATTCTCTCACATTTCATCAGCTTTGGATCTACTCTTTTTTTGCCAGAAGTCACAAAATTTTTAAATAGTTCGGGCCTTGAACATGAAAAAATCACTGAGTTATTGTACGGCAATTTTAAAACTAAATTCAATAAACTTGTGAGAGATTTTAAAGAAGAATGTTGTTTTAGCAATCTCAATTCATGTTAGTAATTCTTTTAATTTATTAGTTTAAGTTCGATTTGATGAATACAATTTTTTTATAACAATCTCTATTTTAATTATATATCTGTTCATCTATGCAGTTGTCGTATCTATCATCTCCGTGGAGTTTTTCAAACGCGGACTACCTCATGGTCACATTCGAATTGATGTTATCTATAAAGATCAAGTGCGCCTTACTCATGTCGACAACAATCAAGTTCATCATTAGGAATAATGTTACTCACGAATTTAGTTTATTTTAATTTTTTTTTTATCATTCGAATTGATGTCATCTATAATTCAGTTTTTAGTTTATTTTTCTTTTCTTTTTTTGGTTTATGCAACGATTAATTTTTTATACTATTTGCATTTTTGGTCATTTAGGCAATGTGACTGTAATAATTATTCAATTTTTTTTATTTATTTTTTTAAATGGTAATGAGTTTGGCAAAGTGAATGGATTTCAACTTATTTGTTTTCTTCATAAAATTTCGGCGTAGATTCAAAAACAAAAAAAAAATGTCAAATTATTTGATTTATTATAACTCAATCTAATCTAACAACTATAATAAAAAGATAAAAAAATTATATTTATATTGAAATGCAAAATCATTTGAAGTATTTTAAAACAGTTATATATTTTCGGACATCATAGATAAAAAAAAAAAAACATAAAGTTATAATGAATCAAAATAAAACAGTTATATATTTTCTAAATCACAAATGAAAACTGCGTTCAATCATTTCAAAGTTGATTTATTCATAAATTTTCGGATCAATTTGAATAAAATAATAATAAGAATAGGAAGTGAATCAAATTCTCTAAAAATTAGGTTTTAGATTAATTAAAGTAATAAATTCCTAAATTTTCGGCAATCATAGATTTTCAAGTAATCAACTCCTAAATTTTTTTGCAATCATAGATTCAAAAAAAAAAAAAATTTCCAAAATCATTTTAAGTATTTTCGGAAGTTATATATTTTCTATTATTTATATGGAGAATTTAAATTTATAAAGTGATATAATTTACAAAAGATCCAGTTTTATCCCCAAGATTTGAAGTATTTTAAAACAGTTATATATTTTCTAAACTGAAACAGATTATTTTCGGCAATCATAGATAAAAACATATAAAATTTCAAATTATTTGATTTATTCAAAAAAATTCGGGATAGATTCAAAATTCCCCTCCCTCCAATCTGCAAAATAAAATAAACCAAAAAATTATTATCCAAAAATTTAGGTAGCTTATTAGTGAAAAATAATTTCATAAAAATCCAATTAAATCACCTTTATCCTATAAATACTAAGTCATTCATCTATATTTCGCATATCACTGTTTTTTTTATTATTCACTGTCATTTCTTCAAATTTCTTTTGTGTATTCAATTACAATGGTTTTTTTTTTTGAAAGACTTCCTATGGAACTTATCATTGAAATTTTTCTTCGCGTTCTCGTAAATTCGTTTTTCGATTTCGTGAATCTTAAATCAACTTCTAGGATCTTTTGGGAGGCAGGGAATGATGAATATATATATCAGCAAGGTTCACTCCGTGATTTTCCAATTAGCCCATGGTGGCATCGGAGTAATGTAGCAACAAGATTTATGGATAGGTGCTTTGAATGTGGAAATCCTGATGCTCTATTTCGTCACGGGTTGGTATGTAAATAATTATATATTTTTCTTAATATTTTCGGTACTAACAATATTATAAGTATTTTTTTTTTCGTTATTTAAAGTAATATTAATTAATTTCTCTCTTTTTCAGATTGGTTCATGTGATAAAGGGAGTTTTCATTCCGGTATTACCTATTTAAAACAAGCTGCAGATAAAGGTCATATGGAGGCATTGTATACTCTAGGGATAGTACTACTTTTCAATGAGGATGAATCGAATATAGATATGGGAAAGCAATTCATCATGAGTTTCCAAAAATCCGACTTCACCAAGATTCAGTCGATTAATTATCGTTTTAATTTGAAGGCATACATCAAATCATTATGAAAGAGTGATGATTATTATTTCTACACATGGCCAATATTTTGCAATGTTGAAGCTCATTACAAGGACAAAAATTGGTGCTATTATTCAAGACATGAAAATACTGGATGTGCTAATTGCATATTTGACCTTGAAATCTACGGGTTGTTTTGGGGATCTGAATGATTTTATTAGTTTTTTTAGGTTGAATAGTACCGTTTGGTTATATGATTTTGTTTGAAGATTACATTTAGGTTTAGTAGTTTGTTCTGATTTATTAGGATGTTTTTCTAAACTGAAACATAAAGAAAATTTTCGGCAATCTTAGAACATTTAGTTGTTTGTGGAATTCCTGGTGGAGCTATTAAAATCAACTTTGTGAAAATTTCTCCTTAGTTAGACGGAGGTGGTTACATAGTGAATCGATATAAAAAAAAAAAAAAGCCAAAAAACCCTTTGGAAAATGGGAGCTTTGGCTCCAAAAAGTAGGGGAGCACCGGCTCCCAAATTTGATCAAAACAATGAAAGTTGCTGGAAATAGGGAGCGCCCGCTCCAAAAGGAGGGGAGCGCCTGCTCCCAAATTTGCCAATTTCAGCCCCAATTTCTGGCCAAGGGGAGCGTCCGCTCCATACGTACGGGAGCGTCCGCTCCCAAGGGACAAGAGGCCTATTCCTTGCCGGGTTTGGAGACTCAAAAGGCGTGTTATAAATCAAATAATTTATAATATTATATATTATAAATTATTTGATTTATTCACAAATTTTCGGATTAATTTGAACAAAATAATAATAAGAATAGAAAGTGAATCAAATTCTCTAAAAAGGGAATTTTAGATTAATTCAAGTAATCAATTCCTAATTTTTTTGGAATTGATAGATTTTCAAGTAATCAACTCCTAAATTTTCGGCAATCATAGATTAAAAAAAAAAAAATTCCAAAATCATTTTAAATATTTTCGGAATTTATATATTTTCTATTATTTATATGTAGAATTTAAATATATAAAGTGATATAATTTACAAAAGATTCAGATTTATCCCCAAGATTTGAAGTATTTCAAAACAGTTATATATTTTCTTGACTGAAACAGAAGATTTTCGGTAATCATAGATAAAAAAAAACATAAAATTTCAAATTATTTGATTTATTCAAATAATTTCGGCATAGATTCAAAACACAAAAAAAAAAAAAAAAATTCAAATTATTTGATTTATTTATAACTCGATCTAATCTACACAACTACAATAAAAAGAAAAAAAAAAGAAAACATTTATATTCAAATACAAAATAATTTTATGTATTTTAAAACAGTTTTATATTTTTTAAACTGAAATATACTCCGTATATATTAGGTTCACCGAAACCTATATAATCAAATCCTAAATTTTCGGCAATCATATATTTTTAAGTAATCAACTCCTAAATTATCGACAATCATAGATTAAAAAAAAAATTCCAATTAGTTGATTTATTCATTAATTGTCAGCATAGATTTTTTTTAAAAAAAAATATTCAAATTATTTGATTTATTCATATAATTTCGGAATTTTAAGTATTTTCGGAATTTATATATTTTCTATTATTTATATATTAATTTAAATTTATAAAGTGATATAATTTACAAAAGATTCAGATTTATCCCCAATATTGCAGGATTTATTTCTCTTTTATATGTGAATTTCTTCCTCTATATAATTTTCTTCACGTCTCTTCTCTATTTTTTTACAGGGAAGAAGCCATTTTCATCACCCAAATTTTGCATCTCTTCTGTCCAATAACACCTCTGCCACCAACTCTCAGAAAAGGTAACATCAAACCCCATTAACTTTATTCATGTTTTCACTTTAAGGACATGCATATATTTTTATTGATGAATTTGAATGCTAGATGGTTATAGGAGTCAATTGATATCCCCAATCCTATTATTTTAAAACTTGAAGATCTCTGTTGCGTTTCATAAATTATTATGTGATGATAAAACAATTATTTGTAATATGGAACGCTTTGTACTCCTCTAAATTAAGTTCACATAATAATAATTGAAAAACAACAGAGGCCTCCATAATATCCTAAATTCTGAATAATATATGGCTTAAATTTTTGAGTCGTAGAATCATCATTACTTGATCATGGGAGCTTTTTTTTTTTTTTTGATTTTTGTTTGATCACGCCAAGATGTTAGTATTTAAAATTAACCTAATTTTAGGGAAACTATAAGATGTTAGGGTTCAAGTTATGTATACCGTTGGTCCAGCCAATAGAGAAGTTCCAGAGTCAGGCAATGACTTGACCAAGCATCAGCACAAAACCCTGAAAAGATGGAAGCATTGATATCAAACCATGAGATAGATGAACCTTCAATAATACAAGAGTCGCTAAGTTTTAAAAATAATAAATAAAAAAAAAAGATAAGAAAGATCCAAAAAAAATTAACAGTTGTTTTACCACCAATCAAGACATCACCCATGTCAAACTGAGAAAAAAATGATAATGAATATTCTATATACAAAAAATAGACCAAAAACATGTACCTATTATGCCTAAAAGTAAAAAAAGCTTCTCCCTATCATTGTGAATGACTAAGAAGCCCAGGGATTTCATCATAAATTTGACTCATTCACTCACTCATTCACCAAAAATCTTATTAGCACTGCCCTGTCCTACTTAAAAGTAGATTGACACAACCTATGCTAATTCCCTTCCACCACCCC
>JAFEMH010007670.1:0-30000 GCA_022495995.1 Adenophora triphylla var. japonica
CATTAGTTCTCATATGGCATTACATTTCCATCTTATTTCGCATAATTGGTCTAAGCAGTTGCCTTATGCTGCTGGAGGGTTCTACTCCTATGGGTCGTACCTCGAATCATCCTTAATTATCTTGGTGAGTTTCGTGGATTTAGTGGGCATACGTATTGCCGGTGGATTTGGTCGAGTTACCAATCCGCGAATCATCGTTATATTAACCTCGAATTAATTGAGTAGATAAGTTGTGTTCGAGGAGGACTCCGTCGCAAGAAGCGAGTCTCCTTCATCATACGTTTGAATTACCTCACGTGTGTAATTAAAGTCGGATAAATTATTAATTGCTATTATAGTCACATATGCGTAAATGTTGAAAGTTATGATCCTAAGGAATGTGAAGGATATGTGTTATATTTAATTAAAAGAACTCTTTGAGTTATCTCATGTACGGTGGTAAATGAATTGTGAACTCTTAGTTGAGGTTAGGTATATGGCCTAATTAAGAGTGGCTTCTTATAATTTGTATAATTGCAATGATTAGTTATTTATTGGTGTACTGTGTATGGTGGAAGACTAGATATATTGAGACTAGTATTGAAAGTAATGATCTAGCCTAGGATTATATGAGCTTATAAAATATCACGAAGTAAAGAGATCTTATGGAATTGATATATATTTGCTTTATGTGCTATAAGGTGTTATTCTTAAGGAGAGATTGATTGAATTCTTGCTACTAATTGGAATAGGAAAACTAATATTCTTGTAAGTGATATCACCCTATAAGTTGACTAAGTGATGTTTTTCAAGTGAGTTTCAAAATGGATTTTCATCAGGTATCATACCAGGATATTGAAGCTTTGAGTTGATATAAGGTACTATTTTAGTATTCGGGTTCTTAGATAGAGGGCATTAATTGGGATGACTGAATTGATGATTCATTTTGGGAAATTATTTGATAAAGAGGATAATGAGCTTAGTGAATCTCCATAAGGGTAAATTGTTACTATATGTAGAAAAGATGATACTTGGTGGTTAATTATAAGGTTATAGAGATCTTAAATAGGTAACTGTTAAGAATAAGTATTCGTTAGCACTTGTTGACGATTTGTATGACTGATTTTAGAAACTAGTAGGATACTCAATGGGTTTTAGTTGAAATTTTCGGAGTGTTACAATTACAGTGAGAATTGGCTTAAAGGATATACTTAAGACAACATTTGTATTTAATATGACCGTTTTGAAATGTGGTTGTGTATTAGTTAGGGGGTGATAATTAGGGTAAATATGAAGAAGTACAATAGATGTAGTTATTGGTGACTTATAGGACCAACTTCTAAATTGGTAAAATATGTACATGGTTGTTTTGAGAGATGATACCATTAGTTGAGAAATTAGAATGAGGATGAATCTTATTGGAAGGCAGGATACTTTAGGATGATTACACCATATAGGTCGACTTAGTTGCGTGACTCATATGAAGGATTAGTGCGATGCTTGGGAGGTATTGACGTTATACGGATTTTGAGTTGTTGATGGTTATTGGGAGATAAGTTAGATTATGCTGTTAATGTTTAATTGCAAATTGGGAGTGATTGATCTATGTGCGTTCCAGTTGTATCTCTTATTAGGAAATCATGGTATTTGATCGGAAACTAGATGTTTACAATACGTTGTTATTAAGTATAATTCCAATCTCAAAGGTAGGGAAGAGATGACTCAAACTAAGTAAAAGTGTTGAATATTTAATTTGAGGAATTATTGAATTGAGGATGATTTACCAGGTTTACTATTTTAATGAATGTTATAGTGTTAATTATAAAGGATAGTATTTGTATTCCGAGATTGTGTTTCCTTATAAAGAATTTAACTAAGTAAAAAAAAAAAAAATTTATTATGTTAGAATTGTTTTAAATGTGCTTTAAAACTTTGGATTGTATATTGGACTTCGGTTTGAGCAATTGTACCCTTCGGGGATAGTTGATTTAATAAGGACAGTAAATCATTTTGTGTAAATTAAAATTTGTGAGTAATTTAACTATCTACAACTGGTATGAGACGGTTGTAGATAATTAAATCACTCGAGTTATTTTTGGGTAGCTCATCAATCTTTTGAAAATTTCTTAAAAGTGTGAGTGGTTTAGTTAATTAAAACTGGTATGGGACAGTTTTAAATAAATAAACCATTCGAGTCTCATTTGATCTCATTTTATTTATCCTTGGAATTTTGAAAGATGTTGTAAATTTTAGAAAGTCATGTTATTTTAAAGGTATAGTTCGCACAAAAGCAAGTAAGAAGGCAACCTAGTTTCCCTATATTGATTAAATATATTAAAGTTTTTGATCCGAGAAATGAATTGATAAATTGTGGGGTTATTAATGTGGAGGTCGCAGTAGACTCGGTTTTTGTTTTGGGGTTGGATCGGCTCCGTTGTGGGCGGCCAACCATTTGGTTTGAATATTGATCTGTCTCTGGACCTGAAAATAAGTGGAACATTGAATCGTGTTATATAGTCGACCAGTGTTCCGTTTATAGGAATCATGATCTTATTAGCATGTTCATATTTATTATTTCATAGGCAGTTATTTAATGTTTATATCATGAGATATTTATTGATAAAGTCCTCATATATGCTAGGAGATAGTTTGGTTGTATAAACCCCATAGTATTAGAGGGATTGGATAGACATCATTTGGAAGATCCTTTTGGAAGGAAGGAATACTATTAAGTTTAACCTTGTAAAAAGTTGAGGAATCATTACTTGTGGTTGATGATATGCTACGGGCATGAACAATGAATGTTAGTAGTCAATAGGACATATGGTTACCCGTGGTTGAGTACGTATAATAGTAGTTATCATTCTAACATTGAGATAAAACCGTATGAGGCATAGTTTGGGAAGAAAATATCGATCTCTAATTTGTTGGGGTGAGTTTGGAGAGGCAAGGCCTAAGGAAAATTGGCGCCAGAGTTCGTTAGTCCAATTGAAGTTTTAGAAAGGGTTGGTGATTTGACTTAGAGACCGGCTTGGAGCAAATTTATAGAGTATTTTGGAGTTTTAAAGGTAACATTGTAATGTAATTGGAGACATAAGTTGTAATACTTTTTATTTATTTGTATTTTTATTGAGGTCGTGAAAATTCGGGTTAGTGATATCTCGTGTGGTATTCTTGGAACATTAAGTTGTAATATCGTATTATTAATGGGATTAGAAATCGTGGGAAAGAATCACGCATTGAAGAGACTATTTGGGATTTGAAGTCTCGAGGTATACATGTAACCGAGGCGGGTTGATCGCTTAGGAAGTGATAGTCAAATTCAGGACGAATTTTCTTTAAGGGAGTGAGTGTAACGACCCTAACCCTAGGCACTAATTTAACATCATATTGTGCGCTTTTTAATATTATCGTTAATATTGTGTGTTCATTTTATATTTTAGATTACTTATATTAGGATGAGATAATTGAGAAAATTAAATAAAGTCAATGGGGAAAGTATAACAATTGACAATAAATAAATGTAAGTAGTTAGGCTTTAAATTGTGTAGGGGAAAAGAAATAAAATATTGACAATTTTTAAATTATGGTATGGGGGACCATACTTTTGTTTGACTTCTTCCCCCAAATGCACTCCTTGGACCGGCCCCCCCTCCCCCATACTCTCTCTTTACCATTTTTATACTTCTCCCTTTATCATTTCCACACTCCATCTCCCTCCTTCTCCTCCTTAACCTTCTCTCTCAATCAATCCATGGAAGCCATGGTTGAAGCTTCACTTTCCAAGGCTACTACCAAGATCAATTCTCCACCATTTTTAGATCTAAGAGTACATTTGAGCTTGGAACAACTAGGAGACTCTATCAAGCTAAAGAAATCCATGATCCATCTCCTATATTAAAGTGAGTTGTTATGACCTTCCCTTCTTTAAATGTTCATGAATATTTAATGTTGTTATTGTTGTTCTAATGGCTATTTGATGCTTTGGGGAAGCCTTCTTGGATTTGAGGAAAATGTTAGTGTTATAGAAAGTGTTGTTGTTCTTGGAAGTATTAAAGAGTAGAAGTAAATGAGTTGAGTTGGATTAAAATGGAAATCTTGAAAATTGGTAGTAATTTGGGGTGAAAAACCAAGTAGTAATGATCTAGGTTAAGGGCATGGTACTTTGGAGATTAAATGAGTTAGAAGGAAGTAACAAAGTTAGAATTTTCCCTTAGGTTCACAAATTAGAAGGCTCTTGGTTGGAAGATTTGGTTTATTGGAAATCATGTGATAAATGATTTAGATTTATAACATATTTGGGTCTAAAATGATTTAGTATGTGAAGCATGAAGTTAGTAAGCTTTCTAGGTATACACAAAATAAAGGAATCTTGGTTGGGAACAAATGGGTATAAGTGATGAAGGATTTCTGCATCTATGTTGATTCTGGGCTCAGGTCACGAGTCGTGCCCTGGGGCACGAGTCGTGCCCTGGCCTGGTTTTTCACATCAAGTTTAGAGTTGTTCAAACCTAATCAAACTCGAACCAAAATGGAATCTCTTTAACCTAGATTAAAGTAGAATACTTTGGCTACACATTGACATCCTAAGTGATCAAAATGGAATTGGGGAAGTACTTTAAATGTTGCTTGGAAAGCGCTAGTTAACCTAGTTTGGTAACTTAGCAGAAATGATTCTAACTTGGTAAATTGAACTTGGATCTTCATAGAGGCCTTGTATTATTGTATAAAGACCTTGTAGGATGGATTGATGGTATTTCCTTGCCTTACTTGAGTTCATATACATTGTTTATATTGTGCATGGTGTGTTAATTAATTGTTGCACTATGATATTTGTTGAACATGAGTATATTTTACCATGTGACTATATTGTTTATCCCCTTTGTGGATTATTTGGTATTGTTATCCGGTGTGGATTATGTGTTTATATAGATACCTTCACTTGAATTTAAATTCGTTAATGGTATTATGCAGAGTGTATTACATGAGCTGTTGCACTATAGTATGGATGAATCATGAGTATATTTTACTATGTTGTTATATGAGTATCCCTTTTGTGGATTATAATTCAAGTAAGCTGTTATGTGCTTGAATGCGTTTCGGGTGGGTATGATGGAAGTCAATCAATTATTGATTTGTTCTATAAGTGATTGAAGGTCCGTTATACCGGTGACCCCCTCCCCTCCTCTCGTGGCCACGCGAGTGGGCGTTAGCGATGCTACGGCTTGTCTGAGCAGCGTGAAGAAGCCTTTGCTGCACTGCCGATTGGTGTGTACCGGGGAATATATTATGTTTGGATACTCTATTATAGGTATCTTTTCTTATATGGATCTCGGGGTATGAAGTCCTATAAGAGGTGAATGTGCCGGAGGCAATTCACCAAAGAGTGGAGTTTTACTCCCACGTCATAATTTCCGACTTATTGTTCGCAGGGAAAAGGTAAAATGAGGTAACGTAATGTGTTACCGCTTTTCATAATGTGTTATGTGCTACCATGCTATGTGTTGCATCTTGTTTGGCATCTTGTAGTTCGCATTCATAATAGCTCATTGAGATTTATTCTCACCCCTCTCCCTTTACTTTGTTTTTAGGATTAAGGACAGGTGGACCAGCCAAGTAAGGGCGGTGAGGAGTTTGGAAGTTATATGGTGGGAATGGTCAGGGTATGATTAGGTTGGTATAGAAAGTGTACGTTGGTATAATTCATTTGTGGAATTGTATTTATAAATCTTTACTTTATGTTATAACCGAGGCCTTTTTGTAACTAAAACAGTTTCTTACTTTCTATGTTGGTCAACTATTTTTTTCCATTGTGAAAAGGGGTAGATATATTTTGAATTGATTACTACAACTGTATTTATTCTTGAAAGTGAAATAAAGGTTTTAAAAGTTTAGGAAATTTGGGTTAGTTTGAGGACGCTCCAGCTCGGGACACGTTTAGGTTCCGGGTCGGGGTCCTCACAAAAATAATGATATAAATGTTGTGAGTGTAAAAGTAAAATAGGAGAGAGAATGAGTGGAGGGAATAGTAAATTATAATGGTGTTGTGAGTATTAAAATAATGTAGGAGAGAGAATGAGTGGAAGGAATAGTGAATTTGTGGTTTGTAATGAGACGCCCAAAAAGGAAAGTTTGTGGCTTGTAATGAGACAGAGGGAGTATATATTAAATAATCATATATACTTTATAAATACACAATGATTTTGTTTATACATATTCAAAATCATTCCAACTCATCATCCTATACCTCATCACTTTTATTTTATTTTATATATATTTTTTTAGTAAAATTATTATTATTATTATTAAAACATTTTACTAAACACTTAATTAATTTTCACTAAAAAGAAATTGAACAATTAGTAAAGCATAATTAACAAATTGATATTTAAATCAGATGATTTTTTTTCTTTGTCCAAATCAAATGAAAGAAGTCTCTATTTAAACATAAATAATTATGAATTTTGGTGTAAAAAAAATAAAACAATGTTAATTTAAAAAAGATGATTTTTTTTTATTATCATTCATAATTTAAAAAATTAATTCACACTTACTTAATTTTCACTAAAAAGAAATTGAAAAATTAGGAAAGGTTAATTAACAAATTTATATTTAAAAAAGAGGTTTTTTCCTTTGTCCAAATCAAATGAAAGAAGACGCTATTTAAAGAGAAAAAATATTATGATTTTTGGTGAAAAAAAAATTAATTTTAAAAAGAGGATTTTTTTTTTACTATCATTTATAATTAAAAAAATTACTTGACACCTCATTAAATTTCACTAAAAAGAAATGAAAAAAATTAGTAAATGGAAATTAATAAATTTATATTTAAAAAAGAGGAATTTTTTTTTGTCCAAATCAAATGAAAGAAGTATCATTTTAAAGAGGGAAAAAAATTATGAATTTTGGTGTAAAAAAAAAATTAAAAAAAATTAATTTAATATATAAAAATTAAGGTCAAAGAAATGGGGTAATTTTTTTTTTGAAATCCTTCGGCCAATCAAATGGTGACACATGTCAAAATTAAAAAAAAAAAAAAAGGAAAATCAGCATATCATATGACGTGCCCTTTCTGCCAGGCACTCCACGCGCCATCCCAATCACAGGTTGCCACGTATCTATTCAGTCGATTTTTTTTGCCATTTTATCACGGTGTGAAATGACTAAATTGCCCCTCAAACCACCTTTAATTACCACAATCATGTTATTATAGATATATATATATAGATATAGATATAGATTTGAAAGAAAGACCCATTTTAGTGAAAAAAAAATATCTTTAAATTGAGAATATTTTCTTTAAAAAATTAATATATTATAAAATAATTTAGGTAAAAGAAATAGGTTAAAAAAAAACCTACATCCTACCTACGGCCAAACACGTGTCCAAATAAAAAAAAAAAAACATCTGCCTTCACGCGCCATTGTTGTCGGTGCGTGTCCCACACGTGCCAAGGAAATGGCCAAATCGCCCTTGAACAAACGTACGACACGTGTCCCCATTACAAAAAATAAATAAATAAATAAAATATAGGCCAATCACAGATCGCCCCGTGTCTTTTTATCCGGATTTATTGTCATTTTTCCACGGCGTGAAATGCCGAAATTGCGCCTCAAACCCCCTTTAATTACCACAATCTTCCGTCCCATTTCGCCATTTTGGGTGTCCCATTAATAGCTTCCACTTTCCTTTTTTTGGCAAATGAATCTTTACTATTCCCTCCACTCATTCTCTCTCCTACATTATTTTAATACTCACAACACCATTATAATTTAATATTCCCTCCACTCATTCTCTCTCCTATTTTTTCAAATTACGCTCACAACATTTTTTCTTCCCACCCATTTCATTAATTTGCGTACAGGGCAAAATTTGGGCAGCTTCTATTGGGACGGAGGGAGTATATATTATTATTATTAACTTAAATAACCCTATATACTTTATAAATACAAAATGATTTTGTTTAAAAAAACTCAACACCATCCCAACTCATCATCCTATACCCTACCACTTTTACTTTATTTTCGATTCTATATTTTCATGATTAGTCAAATTATTATTATTATTATTATTATTATTATTATTATTATTATTATTATTATTATTATTATTATTATTATTATTATTATTATTATTATTATTATTATTATTATTATTATTTTCATTTATAATTAAAAATAAATACTTCACACTTAATTAATTTTCACTAAAAATATATTAAAATAAAAAGAAATTAAGAAAGGATAATCAAGAAATTTATATTTAAAAAAGAGGGTTATTTTTTTCATCAAAAATAATTTTGACTAAAAACAGATTGAAAAATTAAAAATTACAAAAATAACAAAGGATATTTAAGAAATTTAAATTTAAATATAAAGGTTTTTTTTCTGTGTCCAAATCAAATGAAAAAAATCTCTATTTAAAGAGAAAAAAAAATTATGAATTTTGGTGTAAATAAAAATAAAAAAAAAATTAATTTATTATAAAATAATTGAGGTAAAAGAAATGGGTGAGAAATAAAAAATCAAAATCCAACCAGCCAATAGGAGGTCGCCAAGTGTCTTCCAAAAAAAAAAAAACAAAACAAAATTCAGCATTTTTCAATCGCTTAACGCGTCAATGTCGGCGCGTCCCTACACGCGCCTAGGAAATGACATAAATGCCCTTCAGCAAAATGTTGACATGTGTCCTAAAATTTAAAAAAAAAAAGAAAAATAAAAGAAGGCCAATCAGATCATGCCATGTGTCGGTTTAGTTGGTGTTTTTGCACATTTGCCATCGTATGAAATGACGAAAATGCCCCTCATACCCCCTCAAATTACCAAGATCTTGTTATTATATATACTAGATTGACTCCCGTGCGATGCACGGGGCGTTAATATATAATCAAAAGACAAAAAATAAACTAAAATAAACCAATAACTCAATTCGTTTATACATAATGGAATGCTTGCTTAAAAATTACATTGTCATTACATAAAAATTAGAAAACAATAAAATAGAAATAAAAAAAAATTATAAGGAATATGCATTTCTTTATATAAAATTCTGTAGTATTTTATCATTTAAAAAATTAAATAAAACACACGAACATGTTTATCAAATACGAAATAAGTTATTGAAATCAATTAAAAAAATGTGAAGATTGGAAATCTAGTTAAAAGAAAGGTGATATTTTATTTCTTTTTGATGAAGAGATTTTTGTAAATAAAAACAAAAGTTTTGGTCATATCAAAAGAATAGTACAATTATCTAATAAAAATTAATATCATTCTTTTTCAAATGAAAACTTTCAATTAACTCATGATCGTACATCAAAAAAATTATGTCATAATTGTGTACATTAACTCATTATGAACATAATCATGATATTTATTTTCAATTTAACTTATTTAATTTTTAGAAGAGAAATAAAAATACTAACAATTTCGTTAAATGAAAAAAAAAATTCCCCAAACCCCCACTTCTTCATCTCCCTCTTTTAAAATATAAATTTATACTATCTTTATTTCTTATAATATTGACATACCGTTCAATCAAATTTTTAAAAAAGATGATCATTTTTCCCGATATTCGTCTTTATAAATAAACAATACTCCCTCCTTCCCACCTCACTTGACACCGTCCCACCTCACTTGACACTTTCCAAAATAACCTACTTTTTATAATTTTATATTCACTCGACCCCACCACTCATTCTCTCTTTTCATTTTCCACCACTCAATTTATTCAACCAACACCACTATTTATCCCACTCATTCTCTCTCTTCATTTTCTACCACACATTTTCTTTATTTTATTCTTTCTTCTTAGTTCCCGTGCCCACCTCAAGGGTGTCAACTGAGGTGGGACGGAGGGAGTATTTTAAGACGTATAGAAAAATCGACAAATTTGTTAACACTTTATTTACTATGATGCAAATAGTATTTTTTTAAAAAAATTAAATAAATTGTTTGATATATCGAACTAAAATAAACACAATAACCATATTACCCCATCTCACTTATTAAATATATCAAAACCCACATTCATTACAATTAGGGGGTAACCGAATTGAATCGGATCGAATACCATCATATTCGATTTGTATTCGAATATAAAATTTAATTTGTATTCATATTCGTATTCGATTCGTATTCGAATATATTAATTGAATTGTATACGATTAGACGTGTCCAAACGGTTATAACCGCCGGTTAAACAAATCGTTAACACTTAACCGTAACCTAATCGTGTACTAACGGTTATGGTTATCCGGTGAACGGTTATAAACGATTAACACGGTTTATCCGGTTAAAATGGTTAACTAAAGCGTTTTTATTTATTTCCAAATTAGTCCTTTTAATGAAATTTTTAACAAATTCTGTTCACTTTTCTTTGAAAAAATGCTTAGTCACAGCCAAGGCAAATGGCAAGGGCACGACACTGGCCGGCCATGCCCAAAATCACGGCCAAGTATGGTATAAAATGCTCAGCATCAGCCACTTATAGAGCCAAGGCCTTTGGTTTTTTTGGTTTTCTTTCAATGTGGGATAACATCCTGGAGGCGGAGGCGGCAAGGCCACACGGCCAAGGCCATGGCCGGCCAAGGCCGAGCCAAAGCAAGGCCAAGGCAAAGGCCGAGCCACAAGCCTTTGATTACTTTCCCTTCATTTCGATGTGGGATAACTCCCAAGGCCACATGGCCAAGGCCAAGGCCGAGCCAAAGCAAGGACACGGCCAGCCAAGCCAAGGCCACGGCCAGCCAAGGCCAAGGCCCAAGTCCAATTTCTATTTTTTTTTACAAATAAATAATATCTTAATATTATATTTTTTATTTTGTATAAAAAATATTATTTATTTTTGACAAATAATAAAAATAAGTGGCAATATTTTTTGGATATATATATAAATTTATGAATTATTTTGACAAATTTAAAATTATTATTTTGTAAAACAATGACCATATTACTCCATCTCACTTATTAAATAGAAACTGAAACCCACATTCATCACACTTATCTTATTTAATTTTGAGAAGAAAAATCAAAATCCTAAAAATACGACCATTTTAGTTAAATGGAAATAATTTCCCCAAACCATCCACTCCCTCATAAACCCAACCCACTTCTTCCTTACCCTCTTTTAAAATAACAATTTCTATTATCTATATTTCTTAGAATATTGACATGCACTTCAATCAAAATTTTAAAAATGATGACCATCTTTCCCGATGTTCGTCTTTATTAATACTTTATTTACTATAATTTTATTTTTTAAAAATAAAATAAATATAATGTTTATTGTATCGAACTAAAATAAATCAAATAACCACATTACCCCCTTCCAACTCATTATCCTATACCCTATCACTTTATAATAAAAAAAAACTTATATTAGTAAAATTATTATTATTATCATTATCATTTATAATAAAAAAAAACTTGACCCTTAATTAATTTTGACTAAAAATATATTGAAAAATTAAAAAGGTAAATTAACAAAGAATAATTAAGAAATTTATATTAAAAAAAAGGAGTTTTTTTTCTGTGTCCAAATCAAATGAAAATAGTCTCTATTTAAAGAGAAAAAAAAATTATGAATTTTGGTGTAATTTTTTTTTTTAAAAAAATTAATTTATTATAAAATAATTAAGGTTAAAGAAATGGGTGAAAATTAAAAATTCGAAATTAAACCAGCCAGTGGGAGCACGCCACGTGTCAAAACAAAAAAAAAATTAAAAAAAAATAAAAAAATTGCCTGGCCTAACACGCGTGTGTCGGCGCGTGCCGCACACGCGCCCTGGAAATGACCAAAACACCCTTCATTCAAATGGCGACACTTGTCCAAACTTAAAAAAAAAAATAAAAAAATATTGGGCCAATCACAGCGCGACACCTCTATTTTCAGCCCATTTTATTACAACTTTGTCACCGCGTGAATTGACCAAAATACCCCTCAATGGCCAAAAAATTACCACTATCTTATTATTATATATAGATAGATATAGATATCTAAATTTTTAAAATAATGTTTCAAAATGTTTTATTTAAGTTATTAAATCATTTATCACAATAAAATAAGTTGTAATTTATACTCCCTCCGTCCCGGCCGAAGTGTCCCAACTTTCTATTTTGGGCGTCTCATTTAAAATGTTTCATACCCAAAAAAGGAAAGTTTTTTCACTATTCCACCCACTCATTCTCTCTCCTACTTTACTTTTACACTCACAGCATTCTCTCTCCTAACTATTTCTTCCACTCATTCTCTCTCCTATTTAATTTTTCATACTCACAACATTTAAACTTTTCTCTTTCTTACATCACTTTCTTTAATTCTCGTGCAATTGTCCTTTTCGGACACTTCGACCGGGACGGAGGTAGTATTATACTAAAAATGCAATATGATGAAATAAATAAAGAATTTTATAGAGTTATATTATTAAACATGCTTAAATTTAATCAACTAAACAAATACTCTTATCTATTAAAACGAAATTTCAACACGGGTAAGGGGGGACTAGTAAATAGGCTTGCGAATTGATTGGACCATTCAATCTGTACGGGTATAAGCAACCCCCCCCCCCTCCCCCTCTTTTCTTTGTTAGTTACCATGATCAATGTTCATGCATGTCCAGCATACAGCATGCAGCATTTGGTGTAGGGAAAGGTACTCGTTGCCCAATCACTTAGATATTGAATGCAAATTGGTATTATTCATGATGGTCCTATTTACTAAGGTGTGGAGTTTTTTTTTTATAATTAGAAAAAATTGCAAAAAAATACTCCCTCCGTCCCTAAATGTTTGTCCCATTTGACTTTTCAAACATTTTAATTTAGTGATTTTGAAGCTTTAATTTTGGTTATTTTTACGAACGCTTTGAAAATTATTGATAATATACACCGCCGTTATGTAATACTCCGTCCCTAAATGTTACAAGTTTTGAAAATTTAGTGATTTTGAAGCTTTAATTTTGAAAATGAGACAAACTTTTTGGGACAAAGGAAAAGGGGAAATGGGACAAACATTTAGGGACGGAGGGAGTATCTAAACTGTTGAGGTTGTGTGAATTTATCACCTAAACTATTTTTTGTTGCAAAAGACACCTCAACTAATTTTTCGTTGCATACAAGGTACATTATGATAACGACATCAATTTTTTTCTTAAATAGGCATGTGCAATACACGTCACTCAATTTTGAAGGATAAATTGGAACAACACAGCTTAATTTCTCTCTCTCCCCTTCAACACAAAACCATGGCTGCCAAACTCCTCACCATCAACAATGGCGGATAGATAGCTCTCAACCCACTTCATATTTCACTTTCAACTAGTGCTACACCCGTGCGTTAAACGCACGGATAAAAAACTATTTCAAAGAAAGTTAGAAATAATAGGAGAAGTTACTCTCCATAGAGCACATCACACATCTATCCCTTTTATTTTTCCCCTTTTTCTTTATAGTAAGTCACTATCTTACAAATGTGAAATGACAAAATCGATCAAATTTCCAATTCCAAAAGTGGTTGTGAATTGGAAACGAAAATGGAAAGCTTTCTTGAGGAATTAAGGAGCTATGAAAAGTCTTAGTTAAGGAGCTATTTGGCGGTGATTAGGCGCCCTAGGCATGACCTTGACGCCTTAGGCGTGACCTAGACGCGCCCAACGCCAAGAAAGCTGGTGTTCACAAAGGAGCCAAAAGCCCCAAAATTTATACTATTTCATTTCCTAGCACTATGCTAAGGCCTCTCAATATATACTACTCAATTTTCTAGCATTTCAATTCCTAAACGATGTGGGATTAATATCCCATTTGGTTTTCAAATGCTAAGGCCTCTCAATATATACTACTGCGTTTCCTAGCATTTCAATTCCTAGACGATGTGGAATTAATGTCCAATTTGGTTTTCAAATGCTAAGGCCTCTCAATATATACTACTCCATTTTCTAGCATTTCAATTCATAGACGATGAGGGATTAATATCCCATTTGGTTTTCAAATGCTAAGGCCTCTCAATATATACTAAATGGAAAGCTTTCTTGAGAAATTAAGGAGCTATGAAAAGTCTTAGTTAAGGAGTCATTTGGCGGTGATTAGGCGCCCTATGCGTGACTTAGGCGCGCCCAACACAAAGAAAGCTGGTGTTCACTAAGGAGCCCCAAAATTTATACTATTTCATTTCCTAGATCTTCAATTCCTAGAAGATGTGGGATTAATATACCATTTGGTTTTCAAATGCTAATGCCTCTCAATATATACTACTTCATTTTCTAGCATTTCAATTCCTAGACGATGTGAGATTAACATCCCCATTTGGTTTTCAAATGCTGAGGCCTCTCAATATATACTACTCAATTTTCTAGCATTTCAATTTCTAGACAATGTGGGATTAATATCCGATTTGGTTTTCAAATGCTAATGCCTCTTAATATATTATATTCCATTTCCTAGACAATGTAGGATTAATATCTCATTTGGTTTTCAAATGCTAAGGCCTCCCAATAAATGGAAAGCTTTCTTGAGAAATTAAGGAGCTATGAAAAGTCTTAGTTAATGAGTCATTTGGTGGTGATTAGGCGCCCTAAGCGTGACCTAGGCACGCCCAACACAAAGAAAGCTGGTGTTCACTAAGGAGCCAAAGGTCCCAAAATTTATACTACTCCATTTCCTAGCATTTCAATTCCTAGACGATGTGAGATTAATATCTCATTTGGTTTTCAAATGCTAAGGCCTCTCAATATATACTACTCCATTTCCTAATATCCTAGACGATGTGGGATTAATATCTCATTTGATTTTCAATTGCTAAGGCCTCTCAATATATACTAAATGTAAAATTTTCTTGAGAAATTAAGGAGCTATGAAAAGTCTTAGTTAAGGAGCCATTTGGCGGTGATTATGCGCCCTAGGCGTGACCTAGGCGCGCCCAACACCAAGAAAGCTGGTGTTCACTAAGGGGTCAAATGCCCAAAAATTTATATATCAAGAAAGCTGGTGTTCACTAAGGAGCCAAAGGCCTCAAAATTTATACTACTCCATTTCCTAGCATTTCAATTCCTAGACGATGTGTGATTAATATCCCAATTGGTTTTCAAATGATAAGGCCTCTATTTAGTCTCAGTTCTAATTTAAGCAGGAAAATGGGGGGTGTGCTGAAGTGCTTTGCACTTTAACTTTTATATAGTTATAGATTTCAAGGTTTTAACCATAATACTACCTTCAAACTAAGTTTCACCCAAGAATTCATAAAAGGGGAACCAAAAATAACCCTGTTGTTAAATCATAATAAATTCCAAAAAAAAAAAAAACTCAATTTATTCGGTTAGAGTAGGTCTGCTGAGAAACGCGTTTCTCCATAAGTTATGGAGAAACGTGTTTTTCCAAATATTCTGGATATCAGTTTCAAAGGTTCTGGATATCCAAAAGCTTTAGGATTGATATCCAGAAGCTTTGGGACGGATATCCAGAAAAAAGATTTGAGACCAAATCCAAGGTCAAGACCGAAATTCTGATCTGGATATCACTTTCACAAGGTTCTGGATATCCAGAACATTGAATATGGATATCCAGAAGCCTTAAAACTTATATCCAGAAGCCAATTCTAAATTTCTGGATATCACTTACATAATGTTCTGGATATCCTTTCAAAGAGTTCTGGATATCCAGAAACTTTATAATTGATATTCAGAAACTTACAAAATGATATCCAGAAATATTTAATAAATTTCTGGATATCCTTTCAAAAGGTTCTGGATATCCTTTCAAAAAGGTTCTGGATATCCAGAAAGGAGAAGGCAAGCTCAATCCAAACAAACCCAGAAATTTTGAAGCAAAGAAAACAAAAAGTTGATGCACAGAATGTACGAATTGAGTGAGAATATTCACCAAATATTCAAAAGTTCAATCACATTTCTTGATTACATCCGCCATTCCTGTCTTCTTCAACAGCAACAATCGAATCAAAAAGCAACCGTCTTTCTCGCCGGAGAAATCAAGCCCTAATCCATGGCCGAACCTCTTTTACAACAACAAGAAGGGTCTTAATCAAGCAGTCTTCGCTATGCATCTCCAAAATCTCTCTAATCAAACCCCAAAATCTCTACCCCGAACCCACACCATTCATCGACGGCCATTGAAGAGGGAATCGACGGCCTTTGCGGTTTGCGGTTAGAGAGAGAGGGAGTGAAAAGCGTTGGGGTGTGAGCGTGTCCCGTAAAGAAAAAACCCGTTTCTCCATAAATTATGGAGAAACACGTTTCTCCCTAGATTTTGTGATTCGGTTAATACTTAGAATCCATGTCAACTCCTTTCTTGTTAGAATCCAACATCAAATGTAATCCTTTATCATACAATACTTTCCCCAATCGTCAATTGCCCATCAAACCCACAAAATATACAAACAATAAAACCACCGGAATCCCTAAACCACCCTCCTCCCCTCTTTAAATTGTTATTGGACTTGTTGTTATAATGGGATCCGCGAAGACGAAGGGGAGCGAATTTGGGGTCTGGTAATTGATTATGGGTTCCTCTGATTCAATGATGAAATTGAAGTTTGGGAGCTAATTATTATTTTGAGGACATTGTTTAGGGAAATGGTCGTTGAAGGAGTTACCCTCAGCTTTCTCATGAACAATAAAACCCATAATTCAACTTGCGCTAGATTATACTAATTCCTACAATTAAAATAATAAATTAGCTCCAAAATCAATCAATAGTTAGTTAAATGAGTGATGGAAGGTGGGGTTATGATGGAAATGGAGTTTCATGAAGAAGGAAGAAGAAGAAGAATAGGAGTGAGGATATATTGATACTGATTTTCCTATTTTACACTTGAAGATTAAGTCAATTGCATTGTACAAGCCTATTTAAATAGAAAAATGTTTGGATGCAATGAAAAATTAGATGAGGTGTTTTTTTGCAATAAAAAAGAGATTAGGTGGTAAATCCAAACAATCCCTACAGTTTGGATATTTTTTTGCAATTTTTCCAAACAACCCCAACAGTTTGAAAAATTCGGATGAAATTTAGAAAAAAAAAATTCAGTGACGATAAATGCTGTCGAGTGGCGAAATCAAAAAAAAAAAAAAACACCGGCGCCAGACACGCCCTTGTCTGGGCGTGAAGTGCACACGCCAAAATCAACCTATCCAATGGCGCCACGTGCCAATGAAGCGAGCCCTTCATGGATTTAATACATGTTGAATTTATTCAACAAATTATTATTTTTTCAACAATTGAAAATGGGTTTCAATAACCATTGTAAATGGTCTTATAATGTCTAGGCATGTAGGTCCATAATGTCCTCAAATCTTGAGGCGATTTATTCACACAGTGGAACTGTTGATGGACCCACAAATTAAAATATGAATACTCAGTTTAAATATGTTACTCCTTCCGTCTCTAAATATTTGTCTCATTTGATTTTTTAATTGAACTTTGATCACAAATATATGACAATTTAATTATGTTCATGAAATTTTAAAAATTTCTATTGATTCACCATTAATAATATTATCAACAACAACTTTTAGAATTTCATGAACATGATTAATCTCTCATAAATTTGTGATCAAAGTTCAACAAAAAAGTCAAATGAGACAAATATTTAGGGACGGAGGGAGTATTCTTTTTTCACAAATTTAAAAAGAAATATTATTATTAGAAGAAATATCAAAATTATTCTTATTGGTTGGATATCTCTTATCTATATTATTTCACTCAATAAAAAAAAGTTATAAATTTTAATATAAAAGTAAAAGTAAAATTTTAATACTTTTAAAATATGATTATTATTTTGAATCAAGTAATTAATATAAAAAAACAATTATTTTGAATAGAGTGGAATATCCTTATAAAAAAATAAATTTCATAATTTTGTAAGGTGTTAAAAAAAATAGTCTCACTATCTTCATTCGGAAATATAAAATCACATATTTTAATTTAATTTAATTTAATTGTATTTATATTTTATTTTGCCTTAAATTATGCTTAAAACAAGTAAGAATCTAACCTTGTAATTGAGGATTGTAATCCACAGAAAGTTGGTTATATAAATATAAAAAAAAAACTGCTTAAAATAAAATGATTTTTAATATGTAATGACACTATCATATACTCCCTTCCACCCAAAATAATTGTCTCACTTTTTTTGCTTTTATTACGAAGGAACTTTGAACAATAATTTTAGGTTTATTTAACTATACAAATAAAAATCTAAAACTCATTATTGATACACCATCAATAATACTATCAATTGCAAGTTTTAGATCTTCATTTGTATAATTAAATCAACCTAAAATTATTGTTCAATGTTTTTTTCGTAATAAATGCAAAAAAAATGGGACAATCATTTTGGGACGGAGGGAGTATCATGAACTAGTAAAAGCCCGTGTCCAAGGACACGTTTTTTTTTTAATTAAAAAAATTTATTACTCCCTCCGTCCCGTCCGAAAATGCACAAATTTCCTTTTTGGGTGTCCCATTTAAAAAGACACTTTCTCAAAAAGGAAAGTTTTTATTACTATTCCACCCACTCATTCTCTCTCCTACTTTACTTTTACACTCACAACATTCTCTCTCCTAACTATTCATCCCACTCATTCTCTCTCCTATTTAATTTTTCATACTCACAACATTTAAATTTTTTCTCTTTTCTACATCATTTTCCTTAATTTGCGTGCGAGGTTGGTTTTGTGCCTCTTTGGGCGGGACGGAGGGAGTATTTTTTTAATTTAAAAAAAAATAAATTTAAGGGTAAAATGGGAAAGGAACAACTTAGTGAGGGTAAAATGGGAAATTTGGCTCGTGAAACTGTTCATTGTACTGTTCACGAAGGGGTTGCCATTTATACTATAGATAACTGTAACTTATTTTTAAAATGAACTATGACTATATTGTAAATACTCTGAATTTATTTTAAAAGTTGAATTGACAACATTGTAAATAACCAGGTCTTATTTACAAAAATATACTCCCTCCGTCCCACCGATCTTAAGAAAAGTTTCTATTTTGGGCGTCCCGCTAATCTTAAGAAATCCCAAAATAGAAAGTTTTTATTATTTTTATACTCTTTCTACCCCACTCATTCTCTCTCCTACTTTACTTTTACACTCACAACATTCTCTCTCCTAACTATTCATCCCACTCATTCTCTCTCCTATTTAATTTTTCACACTTACAACACTTCTTCCACTCATTCTCTCTCCTAATACTATAATAATATTCCTTAATTCCCGTGCCATTTCAAAATTTCCAAAGATCACTGGGACGGAGGGAGTATTTTTTAAAAAAACAAGTTCTTATTAGTATTTATAAGAATGTTATCACACGTCTTAAAAATGTCAATTATTTATAAAAATATCTGATGTTTAAAATCTTAGTTTTTCTGATTTTAATGATAAACTTTTTTTTTTATTAAAAAATTGGGTCCCTACCAAGTACTCTCTCCATTCCTAAAAGTTTGTTCCATTTGACCTTTTTTGTTGAACTTTGACCACAAATTTATGAGAGATTAATCATGTTCATGAAATTCTAAAAGTTGTTGTTGATAATATTATTAATGGTGAATCAATAAGAATTTTTAGAATTTCATGAACATAATTAAATTATTATATATTTATGATCAAAGTTTAATTAAAAAATCAAATGAGACAAATTTTTAGAGACAGAGGGAGTATTTTAATATCCAATTAAAAAAATAATTTCCGTTAAATAAGGACGAAAGATGATGCCGTCAAGTTCCCTTCTATAAATACACACAACACAGGTTCCCTTTTATTGTCTCTTCTGTAATTACAATTTGTATTCTCTTACAAAAACTTTCCTCCCAATACGTAAAACCTGGAGAGACTTCTAAAGGATTCCCTTTTACAACAATCAAATCCAAGCTCATCCGTCAATCTCGCCGGTGGCTCGTCGGACGGCGAAGATTTATTCCATTTCGCTGATCAGAATCTCTGTCATTGAAGATATTATGCTGTCAAACAATCTATGGTTTTCGCAATATACTGTGCTTGAATATTCAACACAGAGAAAATGCGATTAGAGTGATATTCGCCTTTTTATGAGCTGTTCGATTTTGAGGTGACGAGCGGTAGGTGAAAACATTTCTCTCGCCTTTTCAATAATGGAATTTTTCAAGTGTTTTGTGATTTAATTTCATTTTTCAGTTTTTGTTCTCGAAGGATAAGTTGAGTTGTGTTGAGTTCATGGATAGAATTATGTATTGCTTTTTATTTATTTTTTCTGATTTTTTGATTGTGATTGCAGATTCTGGAGATTGAAAGGTTTCTATTGATATCGACATCGAGTAATTTGAATTTTGGAGAGAGAGAGAGAGGCAGAGGAGGAGGAGAGAGAAAGAGAGAAGAAGAAGTCTGGTGTTTATAAGGTGAGTCGTTTTCGAATAATAATGGTGAACAAAATTGGGTCTGCATTTTGTCTGTTTGTCCATTTATCAACAACTTCACATTCATTTCTAAAGCGATTGATCATTTCTCTCATCGGACATTCATTAATTATAAGCATTCTCTCTCTTCTCTCTTTTAAGTCTTCAACATCACCATCATACTCTAAAGAATTTATGCATTAATGTATAATATTGCATGTCAATTATCCAGTAATTTAAAATATGATATAACATCATTAAAACTGCCACACCACCGCCGTCCCCATCTCTCACCGTTCATCCATACAGTATTATATTCGGATATGCAGTATTATACACTTATATATAATGCGGTAATATATAGAACTGATACAAATTGAATAATACAAGATATGGAGAAAATTATCGGACATTATGAAATTTTTTAAGAATTTTACCGTTAATTTGCCCGTTTTCTTATCCATTAGTAATAGCTTTGTAACAAATATTTGATGATTGTTCTGAATCATGTTCCAATTGACACAAGGAAGGAAGGATTAAACTGATAAAGGTGTTTTTTAAATGATTAAATTGAAAGTATTATAATTTTGATTTTTAAATCCGTTAGAAACTTCGTCTCTGCTCTGTCTAGAAAATTTTTGGTCCATTTCTTTTGTGTATTAGGTTTTTGGACTGTGGTCTCTCTTTGTACATTAAAGCAGGCACATATGAGACCACCACTGAACTTTACCCGCTTCATTTATTAAAATAAAGCATACTCCTATTTCTAGTTCGGATCCCGAAGTGATGCTTGTTCCTCTTCTTCTTCTTTTTTTTTTTTTTAACCTTTTTCTTAGTCCAAGAAAATGAAGGGGGGTGAAAGATTTTTTGTTTACTCTTTTTCTATTTATTTTATTTCTCTCCAGCCAAACTAAGAATATTCTTCCTCCTCCGTACTAAGCAACTCATTTCCTCAGTTCATTTAGCAAAGAAGTCGCTTTTATGTTAATACAAAGTATAAAATGTACATAATTTACACTCCCTCCACCTAAGATTAAGATTATGGTTCTTATTTTCTTTTTTTATCTGCTTCATAATAATAAAGTGTTTAGTTGCTTTATTATTTAAAATGAATAATGAAACTCACTTGCTACAATTAAAATAACAATTCACTTATTATTCTTTATCTACTTTCTTTCTGCTGTTTTACTTTTTATACTCATAATTTATTTTTTTTAATTCTCGTTCAAATTCAAATTAGAAATCTTACTATTGTGGGACGGAGTGTATATGATAAAAGATGTTAAAAATATTACGACTATAAAACGTAACTTATCTACTAGTATAAAAATTTGGCTTTATTACAATTGAATTATAAAGGCCTGTACCATACCAAAATTTTGTGCTTCCACCAGCTCACTTATCCGTTAAGAAAATGCTAATCCTGAGATTTCCTTTGTGTTATTGGTTTTGTAGGTGCAGAGGAATCGTTAGAGTAAAGAAAAGGCAAGGAAAAAGATGTTGACGTGTATTACGTGTTCGAAGCAACAAACAGAGGACGGCGGTGGAGAAGAAATAGGAGCGCCCAATACAAAAGAATCCGTCAAAAGCCTGACGGCGCAGGTTCTAATCCTACTGCTACTCTCTCCGCCTTTTCTTTTCTGCCTACTATTACTAGTAGGCTGACTTCTTTTTCCTTGTTTGTGTAACAAATAAATACTCGCATTTAACCCCTTTCCTATTAACCTATGCTAGTAGGGAACCCACACTAACTTATTTTTGCTTGCCTCTTTTTTAGTGTTAGTTTTTGCATGCATTCATAATAATAAGGACATGTTTGGTTCCACATTCATACTAAAAAAGACTTGTTTGGTTGAATATATATATATAGTTCTTGATTTTCTATTGCTTCTTTATTTTTACCATTTCTTTAATTTGTTTATACTAGTAAATGTTTTCACCCACCTTATTTCAAAATACTACTTGTAAGTGTTAGGTTTTAGAAAATTCATAGTTTTAGTAAATGTGCTCATCAATAAAGTTTGAACAATTAAGTGTTTGAACCTTGCAAATGTACGAAGTTATCTTATTACAACTATCTAATTAAAGCAAAGAGGAAATAGGACAACTGCCCTCATCTGATAAAAACTGTTTATTAGTGCATTACAATAAAACTTGCCCCTGTTTGTATAAAGAAAAATGCACTAAAAAAATATTATACCCTTTAGGGCAACTCTAACAATAATGGGTATTAAATATAAATTTTGATAAACATGTGGAGGTACTAGCAACTCAAATAATGAAAAAAAGAGGCATCATATTTTGATGTGATATTAGCAAAGGTAGCAAATTTGCTACCTTGCCTAATACAGAATGTTTTTTGCTTTCTTAAAGGTTAAGATTAGTTAGTACATTTCTACCCTGCGATTTAGGAATTCAAAATATGGTATTTTTAGCTTTATTATAACATGTTTACATGTGCTTAGACATTCAAATCCAAAGATAACCCAAAATTTCTAATGTCAAACACTCACAAGCTAATTGATTTTGAGATGGATACTTGGACTTTGATATAGCATGCATCTTATTAAGATTTGAGAAAAGAGCTACATATGAAGTAATTATTTTCAAACGAGACTTTTTGAATGGGTCATTTAAGAAAACGCATTTATATTGCGCCTAGGCGGGAAGGGAAGAATGTGTGAAGATGCTTTTGTTTTGGTCAAAATCTTTGGAAGAAAATGAAAGCAGGGGTATTAATTAATGGATTGGAGTTAAACTATATTCCACTCACAAACATATTATGCAAGCACAAGTGGTTAACAATGACAAGACACGAATGTTTGGAAAGAGATAATTACTAAATGTCCTTTTTAAGTGTCCCACTATTGCATTATTGTCTAATGTCTACCAGGCTACTCTTACAATTATCCTCCTGAGTATTCAAATAATAATGAGAGTTCCAACGGGGAGAGCGGCAAAATTTGATTGGTGTGTTGATTTTGGAAGAAGGCAAAAACCATATTTTCGTCACTAAACTTTAGATTTTTTTTCAAAATGTTAGAACTTTCACAATTTTCAAAATTGTGCTCACTCCATTAATATATTTGCTAAAAGCCTAAAGAAATTTAGTCATGTAACTTAACGTGAATGATGTTCGTTAAGTTTTCAACCATTTTGTTAACATTGTTTACATGTATAATGAATAGTACAAATTTTTTAATGTAAAATGTCATTAGCACATAGTTTATAAGGAATATTACATATTAATTTCCCCCAAAAAAACATTTACCCTAGGTCGTACTTAACAAAACTAGTCATGTGAAGTCATGTGCCAAAATTTTGTTAAATTTTAAGCGAATTTGTTAGCAGAGTGAGTACATTTTGAAAAAATGTAAAAGTTCAGTGAGACTATTTTGAAAAAAATAGTTAATTGAGAACATTTTGAAAAAAAATAGTTCAGTGAGATTAATCTTGTAATTTTTAAGCAAATTTGTTAAAGTAAGGATTGGAAGTGAGTAATTTGATTGTGAAAACTCTGAGAAAGTTCTATATCAAAATATTTTGAGACCTTTTAGACAAAAACTTCTAAGATCAATAATAATTACTCCCTCCTTTCCAGAAACGTGTTTCAATAAATTTCAAATTTCTATCGATCAAAAGTAAATTCGGACATCTTTTAGACATTCATTTGGGGACGGAGGGAGTATTTTTCATCCCTCGGTCCAAAGCATTAGTGTCATGACTCTTGAAAACTTATTTTTCTAAAAAAATATTTCACCAATCATGCAATTTGTACCTCAATTTTTTTTTTTTTGAAATAAACTCTCTACCGCATGCATAAAAATATCAAGCCAATGCTTGAAAAGAAGATTATAAGCAAAATCTGTTTGGTGTTCATGCCTTGCCTTTAACACTAACTTCCGTGATTTCCAAAACGATCTTGTTGAAATAACTCTACATATGAATATTTATACCCTCAAATATTCTGAGGAGGAACTAATTAATGAACCATTATGATCCTATGTCCATTCCATTCATATCAGCCCCTCTTTGTTTTTTGAAATGTAACATTTTTCTTCTAAAAAAATTGGAAATATTTGTTTTTAACCATCAACATTATATTATTTGCCCCCGTTTGTACCAAGACAAAATAACACTAATTTGAAATTTTGCGCCCCTCTATACTAAATTTAGTCAGCACATTAAAATATTTCAAACTCAAAATAAATTTTGCTCCTGTTTAACAAAATTTCTGGCTCCGCCACTGTTTCATATATGTGTGCAGATTAAAGATTTGGCATTGAAAGTTTCTGGAACTTATAAAGGCAAGCCCCCGACCGGCTACAAGAAAGGATACCGACCATACCCTGACTTTGATACCATTTCGGAAGGGGTGCCATACCCTTACCTGCAAACTGGAAGCTCCAGCTCAACACCCGCATGGGACTTTGCCGGCAAGATTCATCACCCTACAAAGGGATACGACTCGAGATTTACCGGGCCAATGAGGGGAGACCATATACCTGGAGGATTAGAATCTGTCTCTGCACAGTCGGGTGAAGTGGTCTTGGAGGACGAGGATGAGCCAAAAGAATGGATGGCACAGGTGGAGCCTGGTGTTCAAATTACTTTTGTTTCTCTACCTAATGGGGGAAATGATCTCAAACGGATCCGCTTCAAGTATGCATTAATTTATCCCATTTGCCTGTTTTTATATATAAAATATATATTTATATTTAATTCCAAAATTATTTTGTTGATCATTCCTGAATGCTTGAATTTTTTGAAGCCGAGAGATGTTCAATAAATGGGAAGCGCAGAGATGGTGGGGTGAGAATTATGACCGGATAATGGAGCTTTACAATGTTCAGAGATTCAATCAACAAGCTCTTAACACACCTTCACGAACTGAGGATGGGGTAATTTGCATTCCTTATGTACACTTTATCCATTAAATATCGTTGTGTTTTATATTTCCACTGGTCTTTCTGGGAAACGGTTAATGCTGCCAATTATGTATGTAAATAAAGGGTTAACTCAGTGCCCACCCCTGAGGTTTGGCCATATATTAGTTTCCACCCTTTTTCTTCACATTTTTCACTTCCAATTATAACTACATAAGGAATTTTCGCTCATTAACGATTTGCGGCCCACTCTCAGTTTAAGGCTTCATCTCAGGGTGTCCCATATAATAGGTTTCATCCTAGACTTACTGTACTTTCAAATTGCTTTCTAAACCCCCTTCTCAACTATTTGAAATGATTATGGAATCCATTCCTGAAAATCCAGAGAGTTGGCGAGTAGGTGATTACTAGAAATAGAAGGCCGATAGATTCGTCTTCTTATGAGTAGTCTAAGTATTAAGCTGAGGACATTATACCTATATTGACACTTGTACTGTATTTGGATGGGTCTCATATGTAGCATCCAGCAAACAAAGAGTTCAATCATGGAGAAAGAGTCAGAGCCAGAACGTAAAGTGAATGCTTTGTAGTATTTCGAGATTACAACTGAGGGAGCTTTTCTGGCCATGTAACAAATATGATTTTGGATATTCCAGATCTATGTGACTTAAGAAATTTAGGCATAATCCATGGTCAATATGTACTAGTGATGAGTTCCACTTCAGAATAAGAAAATTAAAAGAGAAGTTCAGTAAGACGGCAGTGACAAGCTGGCAAGTTGGTTAGATTTTGTTTATACTAGGTTTTATTATTGCTGCAATTACAACTTCCCCGTTGATTTTATGTCATTCATTCCTTGGACTTACTTTGAGTTTAGTCATAGCTATGCTAGCAGTAGTGACTTGTGCAGTTCTTGCTGGTGCTAACCTTTAATTGACTTGCCTTTGCAAAGTAGACAGCATGAAATTGATCCGAGCGAGCCACACAGTTGGTACATGTATCATGACTTTTGCACTGAACTGAACCTTAGTGGTTCTCTAGTGAAGTGTCGAAAAGCTGCAACCGATGTTTACTGTTATTAGTTAACGTGCATAAAATTGCATTATGATGAACAAGTATATAATAAACTCCCACTTTAGAGCTATCACTATTTGTCTTTGTAACAATTTACAATGACTCTCAATGACCACTGAAGTAAATTTAACACATGTTTGCAGAGAGATTCGTCCTATTCAAGGCTGGGATCTGCAAGGGAAAGCCCAATGATGACTCCATCACTCAACAAAGACTGGACCCCTAGAAGCTACTATAACCCTCCAGGAAGCGGCAACCAGCATTACAATCCTGGGTCAAGTACTTATGGCAATGGTGGAGCAAAAGGCGAGGCATCATCAATGGATGCATCAAGAACAACTACCTCCTCAAGAGACGAGGCTTCAGTATCGATTAGTAATGCCAGTGATGTTGAGTCAGAGTGGATAGAGGAAGATGAACCTGGTGTTTATATTACCATCAGACAGTTAGCAGATGGCACGAGGGAGCTGCGGCGTGTCAGATTCAGGTAATAAAAGCACACTTTAAACGTGATTTATGAAGGAAAGGGATTTTGAAATATCAAAATGTTAATCCTATCGTGCCTTTTTTTTACACAGCCGTGAAAAATTTGGAGAGGGTCATGCAAAGCTGTGGTGGGAACAGAACAGGGACAGAATACAAACTCAATACCTATAAATTATAGGCCTATCACCAATTTTAAACCATCATGCTTGGCTTAAACTTTGCTTTAACAACTTCAATCTTTTTTAGCTATTCAAGCCATTGTTTTTTTAGATACATACATAAGTATGATGGTTAAAAGTGCGTATCTAAAGAACAACTGCTAAAAATATGAAAGTGGTTAAAATTGAAGTTTAAGTAAAGTAGGTTGGATATACTTCTAACCGACTAGATTAGTGGCAGTTTTACCGCAAACATAGAGCATGCAGCTGTTGTTTTGAAGGCCATTTAACCTAACCACAAGCCACGGTTTATTAACATCCGAATTTATATAGTCTTGTTTTTTCCTCGTAGGGACCCCATTATAAGGCACGTTTTAGTATTTATATTTGTTCTTTGTAAGATCGTACATTTACAATGATTACTTGCATGATTTTCAATCAGTTTTATACTTTATTCCGCCAATTTACAATTTCTATATATTGCTAAGTTCGCAAATTTCCTTTTAATGTATACTATTTTGTTTTTATATATAGATAGATGTACCCATGTGTGTATTAGCGTAGAAAATACGGTGAACTGGAAAGGAAAAAAAAAGGTTTAAGAAGAAATGAAAATAAAAAAAGAGGGGAGGTCTTGAAAATCAAATTTGTGTAGTGGAATATGCATTATATAATACTCCCTCCGTCCCACAACAAGTGACACAGTTACTGTTCTGCACGGGAATTAAGAAAAAAGTGAAAAGGTTGATGTGTTGTGAGTGTAGATAGTTGAGTAGGAGAGAGAATGAGTGGAGAGAATAGTAAATTATAATGGTGTTGTGAGTATTAAAATAATGTAGGAGAGAGAATGAGTGGAGAGAATAGTAAAGATTATTTGCCATTTTAGAAAATGTGACTTATTAGTGGGACGTTCAAAATGGCAAAGTGTGTCACTTGTTATGGGACGGAGGGAGTATATAACAATATATAATATTCTAATATTACATTCCTAATAATACGGTCAACCTACCAAATCAGATTAGATTAAGTTGTGTACAATAAATAATGTTTAAATTAAAATTTCCACTCAACTTTTTCAGTTTGTTGTAACTTATTTATTTTTACATTATTTCGGTAAATTACAATTTTGTAAATATTGGTAATTGCGTTTTGATGCAAAATTTCCTTTTATAATATACTTTTCTCTGTATATAGATAGATGTTTTCGTGTGTAAAAAATAAGGTGATGAGGAGAAGGACTAGAGGAGGTTTTTCTGAAACAAAAAAAAAAAAAAATAGGAGGTCTTAAAAACCAAAGTTGAATGTGCATAATGTCCGATTAAATCAGCAACCTGCCAAATCGGATTAGGTAAAACCAAGTTAGTTTAAATTATAAATTTAATACAACCTTATCATTTGTTTTGATTTTTTTATACTTTATTTCGCTAATTATAATTTTGTACATATTGATATTTTTGTTAGTGCATACTTGTCGCAAAATTTCCATTTACATTATACTTTTATGTTTTATATATATAGATAAATGTTTTGGTGTGTGCTTTGCTGTGGAAAGTAAGGTAAAGTGTGAGAAGGAAAAGAGGGTTAAAAGAGAGAGGAGGTATTTTGATTAAAAAAAAAAAAAAGAAGAATATAGGAGATTTATTTTTTATATTTTATTTACTAATTATAGTTTTATATACTCCTATATTGCTATTTTTAGTAAGTGTGTTTTGATGCAAAGTTTTCTTTTATAGTACAAAAAATCTCCTTCTCTCACTGCTTCTTACGCCTCTTTTTCCTTCTCCCTCTTCATCTTATTTTTTAGAGTATCCGTAGTAGTCATGATTTTTAAAATTTAAGTCATGTCATCCCTCTCCCCTCCAGCTCAACGTCATCAGTCATCAATAATTACAAGTCCAAACAATTTTATCGTCATTTATGACAAAAGTCATCAGTTTCTCTCTCCTACTTTTTACTATAACCCACCATATTTTTTTTTACTCATTTATATTACATTTATTACTACCATATATAATTATTTATTATTGTACTATATAAATAATTAATTATAAATTTTATTAGCCGACCCCAAATTATTTTGGAACTAAGGCTTTGTTGTTGTTGTATTAGTTTTATTTATATTATTTGAAGAAGTTTATATCTAATAAATTATAACATGAAAATTACATACGAAAACAAAATACATTAAAATGCGTAATAAATCATAGAAAATATTAAAAATTACATGGGATACCCTCTGATATGGAGCAAAACATTTTAATCATTCACTTTCTCATGAAATTTTTCCCATATATTCTCAATCAAGTCTTCCTTCAGTGACATATGGATATTTGTATCTCGAACTCGACTCATGTTACTCATATATGAAGATAAATTATATCTTCGAACATTGGAGTAAGTAAACCTCTCATTTTCAGTGCTACTTGATGCTTGATTTTGAGGACGGTCTTCTTCAAATTCTCTTATTATATCCCGATGATTCTTGTAGGTTGCACGTTCGTCCTTGAGAAAATGTTGAATCCTTATTTCTAACATTTATGGTGCTTGAGTTTTCTCTTTGAGCTGCATCAAACTTTAGCATTATATTTGCCCAAAGGTCACTCCTCTTTTGATCAGTTCATATCGCAGCATCTCCACCTGCCTCAAGGTAAGACGAACATACAACTTTATCTTCAGCTATGTTTCATGCGATCTTATCATGCTTACTTTTTTATTTACTAGGTTGATTAGAAGGAGTAATGGCACACTCTTCATCATCATCTTCAATATCTTGAAATAAAGTTCTTAAACTACCTACATCACCAACAGGTGTTCTGGAAGACCTATTATATTGTTGAGATGATGGATATTCAAGGTTTGGAGAAGAAAATTGAGCATTTTGAGTATGGTACATATTTGGGGAAGAAAATAAATGTGAATTAATTTGGGATTGAAAAAAATTTGGAGCATTAACAGGATTCAAAATTTGGTTGGTTGGATAAAATCCTAATAATTGAGATAGTTGAGGATGGTTTAACAAATTTGAATCTAGAGTCATTTGGGTTTC
>JAFEMH010007670.1:35000-80125 GCA_022495995.1 Adenophora triphylla var. japonica
GGACAGATTTAAATCGATTCTATCATTCTCTTAGTATTATTTAATTTGATCATCTCAATTATAGTTTTTAAAAAATTTTTTTGTTGTGCTTTTTAACTTAGGTAATTATCTTGATTCTTTTTTCTGTGTGTTGATCAAACATGTTTTTTTTTTTATGAAACTGATCAAATATGATCCTAAGCATTACATCGTTGTCAAGGTCTCTTTTTAGAAAAAGTATACTCCGTCCCAAAACGAAAAACTAAATTATTTTTCTAATTTTTTCTTGATTAATGATAAATTTAAAATATTTTGATAATTCATTCTGGGATATAAATATTATTATATTAAACAATGTACTCTAGGCATTTAATTTTTTATATACTACTAAAAGATATAATCACGTTAAAAAAACCTCAATTCATGAATAAGTAACACTTTTATGTTTAGTGAATCATATTTTGTGAGATAATTCTGAATCTATATTTGCTTATGTGATACAAAATTTATCCCTACTATGTGCATCCATTAAAGTGTAAATTAGCTTTTGATATAATTTGTATAGTTTAATATTTTAAGTGATACTTCTTTCATTTTGGAATAAGAATGTTGCAGTCATATTGCATGCTTATTAAGGAAAAAAGTGGGCAAACAGTTTGAGTGGCTTGAAGACTTAATTATCAAAAACACTATTTATGATTCAAGTTAATTGAAATATGAAGTATGTACGTTATGTTGTGATTTTTTGTAATTATAAGCATGATAAGGGCAAAAATTGTCATTATTTTCCATTTTAAAACTTTACTCTAGGATGAACGTAAAAAATGACGAAATAGAAATCTTACTTTGGGACAAAATGTGTATAATATTTTTATTACTAAGAATATTAAGAATCTTATGTTGAATATTTTCAGGTTGAGTCACAGGGATATAATTTCACCATGTTGTTTTTATAATATTTAATTATTAGATTCATTATGCCCGTCGAGTATCGACGGGTTACTAACTAGTTTCTTTAAGAAGAACAAAACTTTTTTTTCCACTACTCACATGCACGCACAGAAGCGCCTAGGAGATAAATTCTAGGGAGAGAAAGTCTTCCCTCTTTCTGGGGGAATCGAACCCATGACCTCCAGATTGGAAGCCATGAGTTCAAGCCAGCAGGCCAAATCTCAATGTACAGAAGTGATGAGCCCGGATCTACTGGATCGGGCCCGCGCTCGGTGTGGTCCAAGAAACCAGTGACGTGGCAGTTCCTAGACCGCTGGGGGGGAAGACCGCGGACAGATAGGCCCTTGAGGTCAAGACCGCGTCCCTTCCCGCATTAATCCTATCAAAGACCGGAAGGATCCTGACCGCTATGTTCGTGCCCACACGACCTGTGACCGTTGGGTCCGTGCCCGCAGATTGTATGTCCGCAGGGACCCATGCCCGCAGGAGGCATGACCGCTCCATCTGTGCCCGCGTCAAATACCTTTGACCGCGGCCACGATATTGACCGCGGGCACATGTCTGCTTCCCGGTTAATATCAAGCCTTACTGAGCAAGTTAGCTTACTGGCTCTGACATGCAAGTTGCCGGCTCCCCATCACGCATTTAATGCGGCCTGGCCAGCGCCTACTATTTCATTTAATGCGCCAAGCCATCTACACGGCTCATGTCCCTTTCAGCCCATGCCCCCTCTCAGCCAATGTTCCCTCCCGACAGGCCAATTAGCTGCGGACACGTGTAGCCGGTCAAATACCAAAGTGCCCCTAGGGCCGATCTCATTGCTTACCTCAACAAGCACCACTACATTGCCTATAAATAGAAGGCCTTTGTCCCCTCGGGCAAGGTAAGTTCCAAACATATCGAGTAAGCCATATTACTCTAAACCCTAAACACACACACACACTCCAAGGTATTCCAAGCCTTATTATCTCAAAAGATTCTTACTCACACCCGGGGCATGAGTTGGAGTAACATCCAACTTTGACCTTAACGGTGCTCTTTGTGTTGTGATCTAGGTACATCAATACACCAAAAATATCCTAGCCAGATATCCTTGAACCGCTCCTGACCCTGAAAAGCTTGGCGTCATCAGTGGTTCCATTGTCGGGAATGACTGACTTTCATTAGTTTTTCCCGTTTAAAATCTTTGTGTTTCGTAAAACACCTTGTATTCTAAACAACCTGACCGTCAAAAGCTCTCCTTTTCGCCTCATATTCCTTCTCTTCCAAACATGTCTAGAATATTGTAAAACGCTGGTCATTCGACCCTAGAGGAGGATAACTGTGCCTCACCTTCTAATGTCAAAAAGTGGAAAGGTCGCGACCTCTCGTTTTCAACCGTATGGGGCCCGTTCCCGCCCGCTCATACCCTTTCCCCGCCGCATAGCTATACACAAACCGACAGACGAGGCCCGAGCCGAAAAAGCCCAAGCCCTCCTAAATAATAGCCCAAAACCCCCAAGCTCCTCTCGAAAATATCGCCTTAAACACTCCACTCTCCCTGAGCAAATCCCGAGAAGGACAAATCCCGGCCTCCAAGGAGAAGCCGGTCGCAGAGGCCACGGCTACGGCCATCGCCGACGCTCAATCGGGAGATGTTTGAGATAGAGGCCAACGGAGGGCTCCAGCTTCCTCGGGGTCACTAAGGTTCTCCCAACGAGCTCCCTAAATCGCTTGCTAGTCAAGCTAGGAGCAAACCGGGTTGAACCAACCTCGAGCGCGGCACTCGCCAAACGCACGCGGTGCAGTGGAAGATAGCGAGGAGGTTGGAGAAGAGGCCCAATCCAACCTACGTGCGAAGTCCAAAGCTAGACCTCGCTCCGGCCAAGGGGAAGGCCGTGACTCCACGAGCTAAGAAGCTGTAAGGTTGATAGTCGAACCCCGAGTTTGCAGATTTCATGCGTAAGATGTGGGAAACCCATCGAAGGCCGCCCAAATGTGGCCGCACCATGGATGCCTTCGCCGACAAAATTGCGCGGGCACCTATTCAAGCGGCAAGCCCCCGCATGGACACCTATGATGGCTCCAAAAATGCCAAGAGTCATATGGGACGATTTGAAGGCCAAATGGCTCTATTCTCCTGAGGAGTCCGTGATGTGCAAAGCCTCGGGCCGCGACCTTCACGGGCAAAGCCCTATCCCGGATGCCGGCTCTCAAACCTCGTCCATCCAATCATTCAACCAGTTCAGAGCATCTTTCTTAATGCCTTTGCTGGCGCCGGTGTGCCCGCTAGACCAAAGACAGACCTTGTCCGTGTCAAGCGTGCCCCCGGCGAAGCAACAAAAGATTACATCTCTGTTCGTAAAGCGTGAGCGAGGAGATTGTAAACTTGGAAGGAGGAGACATCGACTGCTTTGAGGGCGGCCTCACCTCCTCTTTCCTCAAGATGAATTTTGCCTCTAGCCCGCCAAAACCGTGGAGGAAATGTATGAAAGAGCCTCGGCCATAGCCTCTGCCGAAGAGCCAAACGTGCCCGCTCCCCGAGCCCCCGCAAAGGAGAGAATAAGCCAAGTCCAGAGACCACCCCTGAGCCCGCCCGCACTAATAATCGTGGCAAAAACAGAGGCCGTAGGTCGACAAACTCCGAAGGCAAATGGGATAGTACACCTTTCACCGAGCTCACCGAGCCAAGAGTGGTAATAATGAGAGCCTCAGACTTTCCTCCTCCTCCCCCAATGCTCGAAAACCGAATGAGAGGAGTAGGCTAAGTTCATGAGTATCACAACGACCACTGCATGGCATCGAAGATTGTTTCCAACTAAAGAGAATAATCCAGCAGAAAATCAATAACGGGGAGCTGACCCAGTGGGTTAAAGGGAACAACAACAATGCCCCCAACAACAATAACCAGCAGCGGGCACGAAATACACGTGGCCCCGAAAGGAATGAGAGAGATAACTATGATGAGGATTTGGAGGATTATGACATTCATTTCATTGGCGAGGAGCCTCCCTCCAATAAACAACTCTCCCTTCAAATCCGCACTTTGGAGAAAGTTTTTCTGATTCCCCCCATGACTCCGGAAGAAGAGTAGGAAATAGGGTTCAAAAAGAGTGAACTTGCCTCCTCCCTATTCCACTCTACTCAGCCCATTACTATCCCTATGAAGATAAACCGGGCCAATATACACCGAGTCCTAATTGATACGGGCGCGGCCAGAGACATCCTCTACTACCACACGTTGGTTAGCATGAGGATGACCGAGGCTAACTTGTCTCCTTATGCGGGCATGTTGGAAGGCTTCACAAATCACGCAGTGGGGGTAAAGGGGACGATTGTGTTTGAAGTAACTATTGGGGAAAACCCACGCAGAAGACGGCCAAAATCACTTTCATGGTGGTCGATCTTCCTTCCCAATACAATGCTATTCTAGGCCTAACTCGCCAGCCGAATCGGGAATAGTTGCTTCCGTTCCCCACCGTAGAGTGAAATTTAACACACCGGCGGGGTTGCTACCATCAAGAACCAAATGAGATTCCTCCGAGCACTCGAGGAGAAGAGAAAGGCAAATAAAGGCCAGACATCCTGCCCGCAGATAGAGGGTGAGGACAAAGCGAAGAAAGGGAAGGCCCTAGCACTTGTGCCGCCATTGCCGCCACCCATTCCAATTGGCATGCTTTCTTTCCATTCCACTAAGGTGGAGCTCAAGACGAGCAGAAAATCCAAACAATTGGCCCCTATTGAGGGAGGATACATTGATCGAGGAATTGAGGGTGAGATTGACCGCGATGTCATATACTCTATGGCAACACTAACCGGAGCTCAGGTCAACCCCCCAACTATTATCATTGACTCCTTGCACAATCGTGAAATCAGCGACCTTCAACCTAACGACGAGCTCGAGGAGGTGGTCATCAACCCCCACTTCCCCGAGCAAACTGTTAAGGTTGGGCTAGAAATTCACTGCGAGGAGAGAAGGATACTCATCGAGTTCCTTAGAGCAAATTGTGATGTGTTCGCTTGGAGGGTGGAGGATATGCAAGGAATCAGCAAGGACGTGATCCTCCACAAAATCAATGATGACCCATCCTTCAAAAACATCCATCAAAAATCAAGGTACTTCTCTCCGGAGAAAGAAATGGCGATCAAGGAAGAGGTAGAAAAATTACTCAAAGCGGGGATAATAAAGGAGATTACCTACCTAAAATGGCTAGCCAATGTGGTTATGGTCAAGAAATCTAACGGCAAGAGGAGGATGTGTGTTGATTTCACGGATCTCAACAAGGCATGGCCCAAAGACTGCTTCCCTCTTCCTCGCATAGACAGATTGGTGGATTCTATAGCCGGCCACAGAGTATTGAGCTTCATTGATGCATACTCCGCTACCATCGATTCAAATGGCTCCCGAAGATGTCCGCTCCGTTGCTTTCATCGGGCCGCGGCAAGACTTATTGCTACAAAATGATGCCCTTCGGCTAAAATGCAGGAGCCACATATCGCCGAATGGTCAATCTGGTCTTCAAAAACCAACCGGCGTAAATCTTGAGGCCTACATTGACGATATGGTTATAAAGACTAAGGAAAACTCCCACGAGCTCGACGTGGAGGAAACCTTCAAAAACTTGCGCCGTAATAACATGAAGCTAAATCCCATTAAGTGTGCTTTTGGGGTCAAGGCGGGCAAGTTCCTCGGATTCATGGTCAATCAAAGAGGGATAGAGGCTAATCCTGAAAAATCCAAGCCCTATTGGACATGAAACCTCCTGCTTGCGTGAATGATGTACAAAAGCTCAATGGTCGCATCACCGCACTTCGTCGCTTCATCTCGCGGTCGCAGAGAGATGCCTCCCCTTCTTCAAAACTCTAAAAGGGGGAAGAAGCCTCGATGAATTTGCATGGAATCAAGAATGCCATCAAGCTTTTGAAGAAGTCAAGACATACCTGCACCACCTCTACTCAAAGAATTCTGCGTCCCTAGGAAGAGCTTTTTCTCGTTTTTAGCAAGCATCGATCCGGTAGTAGCCGCTGCTCTTGTAAGTGGAGGATAATAACTCCCAAAAACCAGTTTATTATGTTTCTAAGGCGTTGTCCGCCGTAGAAGGGCGTTACCTTAATATAGAAAAGTTAGCTTACGCCTTGCTTGTATCTGCTCGAAAATTAAGAGCTTACTTTTCTCGCACATCCTATAACCGTACCGACCGAGGCCCCGCTTAGAAAGGTTTTACACAAACCGTAGTCCTCTGGGAGAATGCTAGCTTGGTCTATCGAGCTCACCGAGTTCCGCATCACCTACTCCCCGAGAAAGACAATCAAAGCGCAGCCTTCGTAGATTTTGTGGTAGAATCATCATTCAAAATGGCGACAATGACTGGGAAAAAGAAAGCGGCGTAATCCGAAGAAGTCCCAAGTAGCCCGAGCACGTAAATCATACAGCCAAGGGAGCGTCCAGAGGAGGTAATGGATTTTATACGTGGACGGCTCGCGAGCAAGCTAATTAGCGGCGCGGGCATACTTCGATCGCACCCTGCGGGGAGAAGTTTAAGAGGGCCTTAAGGTTCAAGTTCGAGGCATCTAACAATCAGCCGAGTATGAAGCGATTATAGCAGTATGGAATTGGCAAGAGACTTGGGAGTTCGAATATAGAGATCAATAGTGACTCTCATATAGCTAATCAAATTAGGGGGAGTATGATACTATCAACCCAAGACTAACTCGCATCGCGGCCTCGCATAAACCCTCATAAAAAATTTCACCTACTATGAGCCGAACCAAGTCATGAGAGAGGATAATGTGGAAGCCGACCTCCTCTCCGTAATAACCGATCAAGAAATTGGGGAATTAGAAGGCAGATTGCCGATTGAGTTCTCGTAAAGACCTCGCTATAGATCGAATTCGTATAAACAATCTTGAGGATCAAGTAAGGGACTCGGGTAGATGAGATCAAGGATTACATCGAGAAGCGCACCCTCCCCGAGGATCCAAGAAAGGCTAGAGCCATCGAACGGTGTCCGCGAAATACCTCGTCCTCGAAGGGGTACTTTTTCGACTGGCCGTTCACCAAGCCTTTGCCGAGATGTGTCAAAACTCACATGGTCACCAACTTACTCTATGAGGTCCATGAAGGAGTTTGTGGCGGACATCCAGTGCTCGCACTCTCTCGACAAAATCAAATTCCAAGGTTTCTTTTGGCCTACGATGAGGAGGGATGCACAAGAGTACGTCGAAAGTGTGATAAATGCCGAGATTTGCGGACATTCCTAGACTACCATCAACAGAGCGTACTTTGGTAGTACCATCGCGCCGTTTGATACGTGGGGGATAGATCTTATTCGACCATTTCCAACCGCTAGAGGAAACATTAAGTATGTCGTGGTGGTCAGGATTATTTTACTAAATGGACAGAAGCCAAGGGCTTAGCTACCAACTCCGAGGAGAACACTATCAATTTCGTCCACGACCACATCTATTGCCGATTTGGATTTCCCCGAGCAATAATTTCGCACAATGGCACTCGCTTCTCCGCAAAGTTCACCGCGGAGCGTGAAAGAATGAAAGTACAACACCGCAAATCTAGTTGCCTATCCTCAAGGAAACGGCCAGGCCGAGGCCGCAAATAAGTTAGTTCTGGCCTCCCTAAAGAAAAATTTGGAGGGGCGAGGAGGACGATGGTTGGACGAGCTCCAGACCGCATTATGGGTTGTCCGCGCAACTACAAGGAATTCTACAGAGAAACTCCTTTCTTGCTCACGTACGGGTCGAGGCAATGGCTCCACTGAGGTTGCCCTACCCTCGTACAGAGTCACATACTTCGACGAGTCTCAAAACGAGGCAAACAGGTGTGACCTGACGATCTCGAAGGAAAGAGAATGCGGGCATATGAAAAAATGGTAAACTACAAGCAGAAAGCGAAGAAGCACCACGATAAAAGGGTGAATAAGAGGAGTTTTTCAGTTGGAGATTGGGTGCTTAGAAGCGTAGAGGTCCAAGGGGCCCAACCTGGTTTCAATAAGCTATCCCCGAAGTGGGAAGGACCATATGAGGTTACCAAAATAGTCAAGGAGGGTACCTACACATTGCGACCAAAGGAAGGAGCAGAGCTTAAGCACGCTTGGAATAGCGACCACCTTAAAAGATACTTCTTTTGAAATCTTTGTAATTTTTTTGAAGGAGTATAGACTATATGTATATATAAAGGAGAAGTTATCATCATATTTTGATGCAAAAACCTATTCCCACCAGCCTCAAAAGCTAAAGTGGATGCCCGCAAGCGGATGCCAGTAGGTTAAAGAGCAAACATATGAGCTCCTACCTACTGATGCGCAAAGATCCTTTAAGATCCGCAAGCCTATATGTGTACAAAGGGCCATTACGTCCGTACTAAGATCGCGGGAGTGATACTCCGTCCGGCCCGTGTGACACCACCAAAAATAAGTGGATATAGATGCCAGCGGGGACAAAGACCGAAAGTCCGCCCCGCTCAGTGCGCGAAGGTCCTCGTTAGGGCCGTTACTCGTATGCCTGTATGTGACAAAGGCCTACATATAAGCCCGTTCACCTGATCGCCATGAGACCCTCACTAAAAACCTTAAGGGGTTTTGAATAAAGGGTCAAAAAGCGTGAACCTCCAATAAGGGGATACAGATGCCAGGGGGTTAAAGGGCCTCTATGCTAAATATGCTCCTACCTTTCTGTTGCGTAGACAATAGCCTCACGGCCACCTTCTACATGCCCTATGAAAGTAGCTTGCCTCGTCGCTTTTGACTTACACCACGCCGCAAGGCCGGGAATAAGTGTAAATGGACGGGAGTGATCAAAAGAGTTTAACAAAGCCAAATAGACAAACCGGGGTCAAGACCCCGAATTTGCCACAAGGCTAAACAAACGCTGGCCACAGTAGAAATAGGGTCGACTCTCACTAAAAACCTCAAGGGGTTTTGAATAAAGAGTTAGGAAAACTCAAAAATGCGCAAAGGGCCTATTAAGCTTTTGACCGCGTAAGGAGAGTATAAAATTTAATTGTTAGTCAAAAACGCTGGAAAAAGTGAGAAGCAAGAAAGCAAGTACTAAGGTGCTCGAAAATTGCTAAATACTCATAATAGCCTACAAGACAAGCAATTAAGATACACAGGAAGGGGAGAAAAATTCTTGTATTAAAGAAAAATGATTATTTACATGGGTCCTACCATCTATTACAAAAGGAAAAAACAAAAAAGACCTATGCTAAGGGAGCTTTATCCTGGGGACCTCCGTGGTCGTCGCTTCGTGCTCCGCCTTCGAGGCCGGAGTTGGAGAAGAAAGACTATTCACCAACAAATTCGTTATGGGATCAGAGGTAGGCTCAGCAGAGGCCGGAGTAGGGGCTGCCCGCTGAGGAAAGAGATCACCAATAGCAGGCCCGTTTTGAAGGACTCTAGCTATGGCTTCCCCTGTGGGTACAGTGGTTTTCCCCGAACCTCGCCTCATCCAGCCTCGCGATGAGGCTAAGGGCGCCACCTCGGCCACACGAGGCAAGGAGGCCGCCGCGGACAGATCAAGGCCCTTAACCTCATCCTCGGACAGAGGAACTAACGCATGCCCGGCAAGCATTCTTCATCTCGTAGCAACAACCGAGCCAATAACGGCCAACTCTTGCACGTAAAACCCGCCCGCGGCCGCGGTTCGACCGTGTCGGGACCCCGCCTCATACTCGAGCCGATTCTCAACGAGGAGCGCTTTTGAACTCCTGAGTTCTTATATTCTTCAACCGCTTCCTTGCGGACATCATCAAGGGCGGACTTCCCTCCGCCTCCAACCTCAGTAGGGGAGCAAACCGCCTGGACACTCATCCACCTTCTTCTCCAAGGCTTCCACTGGCCACCTTCGTGGCCTCCACTTGGCCACAAGCTCTTTGTTCCCGGGCTCCCACTCACCCTCTTCCCTGAGCTCATCCCTCTCCCTCGGTTTTTCAGCTCTCCTCCACCTCTCGTAAGCCTCTCCCGAAAGCCCTTCAGTCACCCTCCTCGGTGGAGATGGTTTTGTCCTTGGCATCAAGAAGGGAGTTCAATGTCCCAACCCTCTCGAGCCGCATCCAGCCTCGAGGAGTTTGCCCGCCAAAATGGAAGTCTTGTTCTCCACTTCGGCAAAAGTGTCGCAGCCTCTCCCAGCCTCGCAAGACCTTATTACTCACCTGCGAGGAAGGAGAGTGAGAATTAGACAGAGATCTAAAGGAGGGAAAGGGTGATGGCAAAAACAAAAACGATCATCTACCTTGGTCAGAGCGAGGCCTATATCTCCCACCAAGGCAGAGGCATTCTCCTCGACAACTATATTTTTATAGAAGTTCGGGGAGTAGAGGCGGTTCACCAGCCCGATCCCCACGGAGGCATTGGCTGAGTTACGGGTGTAAATATCCACCCCAGTGACAGTGGGCACATTAGACAGCTTTCTTCTGACGGCCAAAGTCTCCTCGCGGGTGGTCAGAGGGGCCACCGGATAAGCAACCGAACAGATTGACCCCCCAATAGGGGGAGAAGTGGATGAGCCGGCTGGGGCAGTGGTAGTCTAGGGAGGAGCATCCCCAACTTTATGGATCTTCCTATGTCCTTGCCCCTCCTCTCCATCCCTTTCATTCCTCTTCCGGGAATCCACGTGATGGCCGGAAGAGATAGTGCGGCCAGGAGAGGGAACTCGGACAGCGTTGGCCGGAGGAGGACCCCTGGGGGGTGGAGGTAGATTCCCCGTCGTGTTGACAACCTTGGGAGCAGACAGAGGCTCCCCGCTTCTTCTGCTCATCACGGGCACAGTCTTGTCCTTGCCCGGGACACCTCCCAATTCATGCCGCTCTTCCGAGCAAACTTCCTTGGCTGGGCCTTCATGTTCTTGGCCTTCATTTGAGCAGCACTTAGGGGGGCCATTAGAAATTGTACTCTTCGGGATCTACTCTGGAGGAAAAGAAAAATGGTTAGAAAAACAGTTCAAAAAAGCGAAGGCAAAATAAAGCAACAGTTTTACAAAAGGAATCAGAGACCGATGAGTTCGGGAGGATCGCACTCGCCGCCCAAAGATACAGGTCCTACAGTCGGCCTCAAATTGATAATGCTCGTGTACCCTCCAATCAGGGTCACGAGGCATAGGCTCTATTTCTACTCTGGGGGCATGTGGGGCACCCTCCCTACGAGGAGCCACCCCCGAGTAGATCAATAAGGGCTCATCCTCAACTATGGCGCCCACATCATACACGGGCTCCTCCCCGCGGTCGAGATACGTGGCCAAATGTCTCTCTAAGGCACAGCGCATGGCATCGGCGGAGGATGGGTCCGGATAACTACTGGCGGCCACCTTCATAGGAATTAGACTTGAGGGTTTGGAGAAGGGCCAACCAAATCTGGACTCAATAACCAAAATGTCCCTCTGGTTCCATTGGTCGAACTTGTTCGATGGGGGAGAGAAGGTTCTGGTAGAGTAATTCCTGGTCTTCAAGCTCAGAATTCCCCGGCTGATTTGGTTCTGATAATAGGCATAGAGCCCGGCCAGGGAAGGCTCGTAACCTAAGAATCTGCAAACGGCTATGAAGGAGACAATGGCCCTGATGGCATTGGGAGTCAGGTGCATAGGAAGGCAGCCGTTGAACTCCAGGAAAAAGTAGAAAAAGGGGTCCAGGGGCAATCTCAGGCCATTCTCAAATTGGGCACCATAGAAGACGCAGGCTCTGTTGTCCTCGCGGACATCTGCTATGGTTTCTGGCCGCAGCTTGTCCTTACCCTTTATTTGGACATGGCCCAGGGTGCGAACACGGAAGGCGTTGCGGTCAACATTGTAGACCTCATAAATATCCTCCTCCCAATCCATAGTAGCCACCTCCTTGGCTTTCTTATTACCGCGGCCACGCCAGACTGTGGTTCACCTCACCGCCGGGCCTCTTGCCTTTATTCCCGGCCAGGGCCACCACTATCTCCTCCTCCTGAGTCGTGGTCGAAAAGGCATCGACTATGTTCGTCGTCTCATTAGCCCTCTTGGAGGTCCCCGCGGCCCTCCTATCCTCAACCTCGCGGTCATCCTCCTGCCTCCGAGCTCGACGAGCTAAAGAAACCGGTGGCATCACCGCGGCGTAGGTTACTTCATCCTCATTCTCCTCGCCTCCAGTAGTCTCAAAGTTCAGAGGCTCCAGCTCCTCGCTGCTACTCAGGTCAATTGGGTTATTAGGGGCTGAGGGCACATCGGGAAATATGGTCCTCAGGGGCAGAACGTCCAAAGGGTGATTCAGGTCCGTGCCCGGTGCCCGCGAAGAATTGGTTTGTTCAGATCCATCGCTCGCACTTTTCCTGGGCCACAAATTACTTCGGGGACGCGAATCGCTCTCCTCACTAATTCAACGGCTGCTCGTGAGCTCCGATCTCTCTCGCGGGGAAACCTGCACAAAACCCCCATTACAAAATTTCTTAGCCTACGGTGATCCCCCAACACCAGTATATCACGATTGTAAATGTACTTCCTCTTGGCCTCCCACAACCGGGGTGGGACGAAAGGCCCCCAATCGTCTTTCTCACAGAAATACAAAAAGCTATGCAAGGATAGCCTTATCCACCCTAGCCCTACCTTCCTAAAGATTCCCCCCGTCCGTTTACAAACGGCAAAGGTATCAGGGGTGGATCCATCTCCTAATTCTATGGGACGGCGGGGTCCAAACTCACGAGTAGTCATTCTACAACACCCAAAAAAGAAAATGAAAGAGATGAAGAAGAAACACGGTATGAACAACCCCAAAATTACTTACGAAAAGGACTCAAGGTTGGATTCAAGAACGCTAGCACGTAAATCGCAAAGCAAGAAATTCTCTCTCAAGGGCTCTTTGAAGGTTTGGAAACGGTAAAAGGGTTTGAGGTTTAAGGGTTTGGTATTTATAAGGCCTACCTATACGGGTTGACCCGTTAACCCGTATTAATTAGCCCACAAACCACGCCTCGGACCCTGAACCGTCTCCAAACGTTTGAAAATTCGAAAATTCCGCCGGTTGAGCATTTATTACCCCCTCGATGACCGACACGTACCCTCGTACGTACCACGCCCGTCTTTTCATCTGCCCAGGGGCCCACGTGATTAACCGGGAGGCACAGCATGCAAGGGGCCACGTGTCTCTCACCGGTGCCTCCCGAACGTTCCCATAGGCCCATGGGGCCAAGCAACAACCAACAAAAACGCTAACACTGGTGCTCGCCAAAGCGGCGATCCAATCCTACCGAGCTTCTAGTACCTCCTCGCTCAGACCATAAATAATCACACTCGGAGCTAGGGGCCATTGATGAGCCCGGATCTACTGGACCGGGCCCGCTTCGGTCCGTCCAAGGAACCAGTGACGTGGCAGTTCCTAGACCGCTGGGGGGGGAAGACCGCGGACAGATAGGCCCTTGAGGTCAAGACCGCGTCCCTCCCCGCATTAATCCTATCAAAGACCGGAAGGATCCTGACCGCTATGTTCGTGCCCACACGACCTGTGACCGTTGGGTCCGTGCCCCCAGATTGTATGTCCGCAGGGACCCATGCCCGCAGGAGGCATGACCGCTCCATCTGTGCCCGCGTCAAATATCTTTGACCGCGGCCACGATGTTGACCGCGGGCACATGTCTGCTTCCCGATTAATATCAAGCCTTACTAAGCAAGTTAGCTTACTGGCTCTGACATGCAAGTTGTCGGCTCCCCCATCACGCATTTAATGCGGCTCAGTCAGGCGCCTACTATTTCATTTAATGCGCCAAGCCATCTACACGGCTCATGTCCCTTTCAGCCATGCCCCCTCTGCAGCCAATGTTCCCCTCCCCGACAGTGGCCAATTAGCTGCGGACACGTGTAGCTGGTCAAATACCAAAGTGCCCCCTAGGACTGATCTCATTGCTGATCTCATTGCTTACCTCAACAAGCACCACTACATTGCCTATAAATAGAAGGTCTTTGTCCCCTTGGACAAGGTAAGTTCCAAACATATTGAGTAAGCCATATTACTCTAAACCCTAAACACACACATACACTCCAAGGTATTTCAAGCCTTATTATCTCAGTATTCTTACTCTCACACCCGGGGGCCTGAGTTGGAGTAACATCCAACTTTGACCTTAACGGTGCTCTTTTGTGTTGTGATTTAGGTACATCAATACACCAAAAATATCCTAGCCAGATATCCTTGAACCGCTCCTGACCTTGAAAAGCTTGGCGTCATCAAGAAGAAAAAACACTTTGTTTCTATATACAGTGTAGTGTAGTGTATGCTACACGCCCCCTCTATATCACTTAAAATGAAATGAAGTAATAACTTTTAGAAAAAGAAATTACATTATGTTAAAACTATAGTTAATTTTTCTTGATATTTCATCTATGTCTATGTACTACATTCGGTCCAAATATTTATCACTTTTAAATCTACTAATTTTTAGTCGCGCACTGGCCTAAATATATTACTATGCCATAATATAAAGGGAAAGTTAATAAATGAAACTACAAACTTTGGGTATAAATCTATAATATTATTAGATTAATATAATGATATATATTTTACAAGTGTCTTTAAAATTATTTGCTTGAATTATTCGTTGTTCTTATAAAAAAATTATCTATTCATTTTGGTGGACTTGTCTAACTTAACTTAGGCTCCGTTTGTTTAAAATGTTTTTCGAAAAATATTTTTCTGTAAAATGTTTATCGGAAAATGAAGATGTTTTCCGAAAAATGAAAATGTTTTCCTGTAAAATGAAGATGTTTTTCGAAAAATGAAGATGTTTTTCTGTAAAATGAAGATGTTTTTCGCAAAATGAGATAAACATGTTTTCGATTGTTTGGTAAAGAAAATATTTTCATGTGTTTAATGAAAATATTTTTCGAAATCCGAATATTATTAAATTAATGTGATATATTTTTATTGAAATGAGTGTCTTCAAAATTATATTTTCTTGAATTATTAATTTTTTTTATAAAAACTTTGTTTTTCCTTTTCTTCTTTAATTTTTCTTCAAACCAAGTGATTTTTAGCTAATTGTTATAATATAGATTTAAAAAAATCAGGCTTAAAATATTATCCATCCACTTTTTTTACACAATTTTTTGTGTTTATTATTGATAATTTATTTGTTAATTAAAAACTCAAAGAAAAAAAATAAAGTAAGAACTGAGATTTTGATTTATTGATCCATCTTCTTATATATATATATATATATATATATATATATATATATATATATATATATATATATATATATATATATATATATATATATATATATATACTCCTCCGTCCCGCCGACTTAGGACTTTTTGCCATTTTGGGCGTCCCACCCGACTTAGGACGACCCAAAATGGAAACCTTAAATCACTATTCTCTCCACTCATTCTCTCTCCTACGTTATTTTAATACTCACAACACCATTATAATTTACTATTCCCTCCACTCATTCTCTCTCCTATTTTTAAATTACACTCACAACATTTACCTTTTCCTTAATTCCCGTGCCATTTCAAAAAATCCTAAGTCGGGACGGAGGAGTATATATATATATATATATATATATATATATATATATATATATATAATGTGTTAATCATTTCGTGAATAAAGCAAAAAATGGAAGAGAATAGAATGAGGAAGTAGAATGTTGTACATTGTGAAATATGAGTTGTACATGAAGGGCACCATTTTTCGGAAAATATTTTCCTTAGGAAAAATCTGTAAGTCATTTTTCTTAGAAAGGACGTAAAATGTTTTTCGGAAAACGTTTTCTCCATTTTTCGAAAACAACCAAGCACAGGAAAATGGGGAAAACGTTTTTCGGAAAACAACCAAACACCGAAAAATGAGTTATTTTACGAAAATCGTTTTCCTGAAAACAACCAAACACTGGAAAATGGGAAAAACGTTTTCCGGAAAACAACCAAACACCGTAAAATTAGTTATTTTGCGGAAAACATTTTTCGAAAAACGTTTTACGTCGAAACAAACGGAGTCTTAGTTGTTTTTCCATTTAACACATGGATGGGTGTAACACTAGTTGATATAAAACTTTAGAAACTATTAAATTTTAATCTTTTTTTACACAATTATAAATCACACTCCCTCCGTCGCCAAGGAAAAGTCATACTTTCTCTATTAGTTCGTCTTATAGTAAGAGTCTCACAACTAAAATGACAAATGATAAATAGTATTTTGAACAATTTTACGACTACGATATTGCTTGTGTAACTAAACAAAAATCAAACTTACCTAACCTACATTTACCCACTTGCATTATAAATAGTGATTTAGACAATTATATCTTCAACAAACTTGAAATTTTTATCCGTCTTTTATTTTTTCCTTAATAAGAATACAAAACCTAGCTATGACTCTGCTCTTGGACGGAGAGGGTACAAAAATAAATTTGCAAATAGAAAACTACTTAACGAAATTGCAATTATTTATGGCGCTTACTCTATTATTAATAACTAGTGTAACACCCATGCGTTAAACGCACGACCAAAAAACTTTGATAAATCGCAAAAATTAAATCAAGAGTTACTATAACTATAAAAATCATATACATTTCAAAAAGTTTTGGGGTTCCATATGTGTTTGACGACAACCAATGGGTCAAAAATAAACACACCTTTCTTGTTGTTTCCGAATTTAAGACAATATGCTTTATTGGACCGGACACTATTAAAAATTACAAAAAAGAGTCACATTAGCTTGAAGAACATCATAGTTTTTGTAGGAGCACTGCTTCCCCACCTCATCAACCTTCATTTTCATGATGGAACTAAAATCATTAGCGCCACAACAGAAGTCAACTATCTGCGTGAAAAAACAATAACAGATCAGGCACCCTGAATAAAGAATCGAGTAAAATAAAGTTGAACTTTACGGTTAGAACCAAGATTTAATGTTATTTAAAACAGCAAGAAACACAAGTTAATTATGCTACGAAGCTATAAACTGAACTCCAAAAAAACGGCAAACAAAATAAAATAGAAAGGTCACCATAAAATACATTTGCGAAAATGAAAAAAAAAGTCTAAGAGTCAGTCATGTGAAGGTCAGATATTTCCTGGAACGCCGGAATACAACCCCACTCATTTATTTTCCTTCAGTCTACCACCTTCGAACTCTTGAGGGGTCCATTTTATTTTATAAAGTGACAGTTATGGATACATGTGCACCTATTAACGTAAAATCAATGAGAAATTATCCACTGCAACTGTATGCTAGGAAAAGGTTGATGAATTTGTTTTGTGCATGCTAAAGCACCTTAATTAGTCTGTCAAGGCTGCGATCTGGACTATGGATGTCAGTGCTAAGCATGCTACACTGATTACAATGTTATGCCCTTACCTGTATCCTTTTAAAAACAGTAAAAGTAGTTGTTTAATAAGAAAATGTCGTACTCATTTACCGAGATCAATCATTTCAGAGTCAGGAGCAGGAGTTCTTACCGTGTCACCTTCTTTAACATACCAATGGAGAATATCAACAATCTGCATGATTGACATGAAGTCACAATTTAGAATTTACGCTTCAGTGGGGAAATATATCCAAATGCAAGTAGTTAAGAAAGAAAATGCTTTATAATAAATTTATATTCATTAACACTTGCTGCTGTTTTGGTAGGGATTCAACTATGACACTCTGGAGACACACGTCTCAATAATATAAGCAACATGTAATTGAATTAACTCGTATTAAGAGATCAAAATCTTGTGCATATGCTCCCACTAAGAATTTGGCACTTTCCTCTCGAAACCAATGCATGACATAACCAGGACAAAACTACAATCTTCCCTATCTTGATCAAAGTTAATAAGTAATTTACATATTCTAGGATTTAATTAACTGAGCATGAATGGACATTTTATTATCACCAAACAGACAATTTATCACTTCTTGGTATGTTAATTTTGAAGAGCACAGGCAGATCTCATGCAGGTCTAGCAGATGAAAGAAAGATGGAAAAAATTATAGATATGTCAATTAAAAAGGATGTGCTTATTTCATCAAGAGATCCACTTACTTCTTTTAGCTTCTCCACTTTTTTAAAGGGGAGACCGAAAGATGTATAAACGCATGCCATGCAAGAATGGAGCAAGATACACTCTGAGCTTGCTCTGAAGAAAAAAAAATAGAAAGTATAAATGATGATAACAAAGGCATGGTGATGGTCTTACATTTGATATAAAGAAAAAACATCACTTAAGCACAATTGAAAACAAAAATAGACATCAAACAAAGTACAATTTTAAGAAGTTTGACATGTCAAATGCGTCATTTCTTTTGGAGTATATACAATAGGGAGTAGCTCCTCAACATTATCAATGAGAAGCTTGTAAAATAGCCTTTCATTCCTCTCCTACAAAAAGGTCCAAAAATTTTAATTAAAAAAAGAGAAGCTAAATATTACTACATTCCAAGGACTATTTTATCACCAAGTGAGAAGCGCCTTGATTCCTGAAGATCCATCATAGCAACGTATCTATGCAGAGGAAAAGTATATTGTCGGAGATTGTGCATCAATCTTTTCTCCTAGTTACCAAAATCAAGAACGGGTAATCAGATAAAGAACAGCTCGAGGCAATATATATATATATATATATATATATATATATATATATATATATATATATATATATATATATATATATATATATATATATATATATATGCAAGATCGAATGGGCAACCTGAAGTTCCTGAGAAAATACTGCAAGAGGTAGCAGGCCGCGTAAGTAATGTGCATCTCTCTCTTTTTCAGTAAACGCAAGCCCTTTGTTATGATGTGGATCCCGCAACAATGTGTATCCACTTAAACACATAGAAAAACACGTTGTGAGCAGAGAAAAATAGAACAAAAATAAGAGGGAAACTCCATCAGAATACAAAACCTAGCTATGACTCTGCTCTTGGACGGAGAGGGTACAAAAATCAATTTGCAAATAGAAAACTACTTAACGAAATTGCAATTATTTATGGCGCTTACTCTATTATTAATAATTTGGGCAAATAACAATTTAGGGCCTGAAGTAAACGGGCGGTACCACATTGGGGCCTGAAGTCTTAAAACTGTCAATTTGGGGCCCGAATTTACTATTTTGATCAATTTGAGGCTTTTTGACGTTTTTCGTCAAAAAAGTCCGTTAAGTGACCACGTGCGATTCACGTGAGATTCAGTGAGGGCATTTTGGTCATTTCGCGTTCAGGGCCCAATCTGGTACCTCCTCGTAGACTTCAGGCCCTAAATTGTCATTTGCCCTTTAAAATAATAAGTAAAAATATTTAGTTTTTTTTTTTACAAAAAATAATTAATAAATTTAAAATATTGAAAAAAATAAAGATAATAGTTAATATGATTTAAAATAATTTAAGATATTAACTATTATCCTTTTTTCTAATAATTTATATTACTAATTATTTTGATTCAAAAAAATACTGATTATTTTAGATTGGATAATTATATAATGTAAATAAAAAATAAAAAAAAAATTAAACTAAAACTAAATATTTCATTTTTTAAGCAAAAAATATTTATTTCATTGAAAACTATAGGTGTTGAATTAATAAAAAAAAACAAAAAAACAAAACTTAAAACCTAAACCCCCATCCCTTCTTCTTCCCTAACCAGTCCACTACCCATCACTTCGCCGACAACCACCAAAACTAGTATGCGGTAAGCACCAACAGTAACCCACCATTACCACAACCATCAATACCACCCCTGCCGCTGCCACCATCCTGATAACTACACCAACACAATTCCACCCCAATCACTGTACATAATTATCAACACCACTACCATTTTCAACTCACCATTTATCAAGAACAACAATACAACAACAATAACCCAGAATAAGAACAAAATCCAAACTTGAAAATGAACAAATCATAAAAAAAAATTCAATCCCCATAAACAAATTATGCAAAAACAAAACACAAATTGGGGCAGATTTAAGGAAAACCCAAATTAATTCCATTTTCAACTTCTCTCTCAATTATTTTGAAGAAACTCAAATTCAAGGATAACCCAGATTTGAAGAACTTTCGATTAAAAAGACCTGTCGTATTCAAACAAACCTAGATTGAAGAACCCATCAGATTAGAAGAAACTCAGATCTGATGCAATGACGAGGAGGAAGAGAAAGGGCAGCGAGGGAAAAGAGAAAGCCGAATATATGAAGAAGTGGAAGAGATGGCGTTGGCACCAACGGCGACGGGGCAGGTCCAGGAATGGCGTCGAACCCTTTTCTCTTTTCCCTCTATTTAGTGTTATTTCCCACAATACGACGTCGTTTTGAACCAATATATAATAGAAAGACCAAAATGCCCTCACTGAATCTCACGTGAATCGCACGTGGTCACTTAACGGACTTTTTTGACGAAAAGCGTCAAAAAGCCTCAAATTGATCAAAATAGTAACTTCAGGCCCCAAATTGACAGTTTTAAGACTTCAGGCCCCAATGTGGTACCGCCCATATACTTCAGGCCCTAAATTGTCATTTACCCTAATAAAAAATGTTATGAGTTGTTATATACACCTTCACATTTCAAAATATACCCCAAAAATAGTTATTTCCCAAAATACCCCAACCCCTTTTCCCAAACATTTTCCCTTACCTAAAGATACCCACCCCCCCTTTTCCCACTATTGCAGTCTCATCCTCCTATGTCAACCTTCATTATTACTAGCTGTTTCACACAACATCCTCCATAACTAACCCCTTTCTCTTTCCTCTCATCCGTCGGCACCACCACTACCCTCAACTATTCCTTGAAACCAATCTTATCTCTTCCACCTATTCCTATAAGTTATCAAATGTAAAACCTAAATCTTTCCTATTAAAACGTTCATATCCGCCCCACCCCACCCCACCACTTCTTTCACCTTAATATTCAAGATTCGCCATTTCTTCCAACACCCCTTCTCCTTTGTGCTTCTCAACATGTTTGATCCAACCACCATCATCTTCCTCCTCTCCGGTGATGTCTTAACTTTTCCATATTTCTCACCCCTCTCAAACATTAACCATCTCATCCCCCTTCGATTTCGTCTTCCCGCTCCCCTTTTTCTACAAATCAAACTCTCTCTTTTTTTCCCTTGCCCTCTTCACAAAGCCAACCTGTGTTTAACAGTGCTTTTCCCATTAAAAGACTGAGGTTGAATGTGTCGCGATTCAGGTTGGGGTTAGGTGTTGGTTCCCGAAAGTAGGTTATAAATCTGGCAATTGAAAAAGGGGGTTGGGTGTGAGTGGGGGAGGTGGTGACACAAGGTAAAGGCATAAAAGGAGAGGGAGGAGAAGGGAGGAAGAAGTGAAAATGTAGGAAGAGGAAGAGGTTGACAAGAGAGGGAGAGGGGAGATTATGGTGTATTTTGTAAGGGGAAAATTTTGGGAAAAAGGGTGATGTAAACCTTTCCGAAACAACAAGATCCAGCGATTCAAAAGGAACACTAGATTGTTTAATTGAAGAATGATAAATGGTGGATAAATTGACCCAACGCTCCCAGCTGATGCAAACCAATGATTTTTGGTGATGTGAGATGGATGATGAAAATCTAAACCCCCGCTACGACGCTATCTATTGTAATGGAAACATTATGCTAGAGTATGACGTCACTATCGGGGATGGAAACCGATTGATAAGTCGGAAAACGAAAGCCGCAAGTTTTCATTTGATAAGCTCAAGAAAGTTCACTTAATAACTAAGGAGAATAGTCTCACAATTTTATTCATCAAAGTTATATTATACAAATGACAATAATTGACTTTATATATAGCTTTCTTGAAACATTCCTCCCAATATTAATATTAAGATAACAATGAAAATAAATTTTTAAGGATAAACGAGATGTTCAATTAAGAAACTAAATAATGAATCTATGAAAATTAACATTGATGTTATTTGAACCAGATATGATGATGTAGCAAGAACCGGAACAAGGGCTCAGGACAGGTCTGGGAAAATGCTCAGGTCACAACTCGTGACCACAGGCACGAGTCGTGACGGAATTCAGCATGAATGATAAAATTGGGACGAGTCGTGTCACGAATGCTCAGGCGTGGAACGAGTCGTGATGCCAGGAACGACTCATGCTCAAGGCGATTTTCCGGATTACGATTGATTTTGTTTCCTGTTTTTGACGTATTAAATTAGGATTATTTTCCTTTTCCAAGTTGTTTTAGGGTTGTGTTTAGGGTATAAATACTCTTTTTATTTGTTTGTTTTGGAGATATTGATTTATTAAAATTTTAATTGATTGCTTTGCAATTGTGGGTTTGCCCTTTGGGTCTTAATTGACTTGCAGAAGATTCTCGCAAGAGATTCTTGTTGGAGTTATTTGAATTCCTTGTGAAGGTTCTCATCTTCGTGGTGTTTACCTCTTTAAACCCTAATTCAATTGTTGATTCAATTCGAATTTGGTCAAATATTATTTGATTCAATTATTTGCCTATCCTTTTTAATTTCCGCTGCAACTCCTTTACATCAGTTGGTATCAGACGAAGGACGATCCGAGGAACAAGATGGCCAACAACGAAGGAAACAACAAAACCCAAGATATCCTAGCACAACTAGCCAACAACTTGGTAGCGATGCAGACACAGATGCAAGAAGATCGACGCAGATCTGAGGTGGAAGCTGCAACTCGTCATACAGAACTTTTGGAGACTTTGCGAGGTTTAATTATGGGTGGTGGTGGCAACCGTGGTAATCTAGGTAGGGATCGGGTTGAGTTCATCCACAACAATCGAGGTGGTGGTGAAGAGGCCATTATTTTGAATCCGATAGAACAACGACCAAAGATAAGGGCAGATATTCCTACTTTTAATGGTGAGTTATCTATCAAAGACTTTTTAGATTGGATTAATGAAGTTGATAAATTTTTCAATTTAATGCAAGTTGAGAATGTTAGGAAAGTACCTTATGTTGCATATAAATTGAGGGGTGGTGCTGCTGCATGGTGGGATCAACTTTGTAAGAAGAGGTTGCGTGATAGGTTGCCTCAGATTCGTACTTGGGATGAGATGAAAGAGGCATCAAAAGATAGATTTTTACCTGATGATTATGTGCAATGCTTATTTTCTAAATTTCAGAATTGCACCCAAGGTAGTCGTAACGTTAAGGAATATGTGCATAATTTTTATGCTCAATCGGCTCGTAACGACTTTATTGAATCTGATTCTCAAGAAATCTCTAGGTTTGTTGATGGTCTGCGGGTTGATATTAAGAATAGGGTGGAATTATTTACCAATTTCTCTTTGAATGATGCTATTTCAAGGGCGGAGAAGGTTGAGAAACAATTGGTTTCAGCTTTTCAACCTCACCTTACATTCAAGAAGGTGGGTAATTCGTCTTTTTCTATTAGCCTTATTCAATCTTCAGTTTCTCCATCCACAGTCGAACAACCTACGACACAAGCTTCGAGTTCTAAGGCGGTTGAGGTAGCAAGGGCAACTGCTCCTGTTGTTCAAGCACCTAAGAATGCTAACCCTTATGCTAAAAACTTTGGTAATAAGTGTTTTAAATGCGGGGAGGCTGGACATATTTCTAGTGGTTGTCATCTTCGTAAGAGTGCTAATGTGGTAACTAATGTTGATGATGATGATGATGTATTGGAAGAGTACACTCATGACCCTAATGTTGAAGATGATGAAGAAGTCACTCATGAGTCTTTCGCTGTTCGTCGGCTTATATTTTCAGCACCTACTACTCTTGAGAGGCACAATATTTTTCGTACAAAGGGGACATTCAATGGGGTGATGGCTAATATTATCATTGATAGTGGAAGCAGTGAAAATTTGGTGGCAAGGGGCTTGGTTAATTCTCTCAAGCTTGAAGTGAAAAAACATCCGACTCCCTATGTTGTTGGGTGGATCAATGCAAATGGCACTCTTAAGGTAACACAACAATGTATTGTTCCTGTTTCGATTGGTAATTATAAAGATGCTATTACCTGTGATATTGTGGATATGAGTGCTTGTCAGCTATTACTTGGGAGGCCTTGGCACTTTGATGTGGGTTCTATGCATTGTGGCCGAAGTAATGTGGTTAGTTTTATGAAGGATGGTGCTCGGTATACTCTTTGCCCATTGAAAGATAATAAGAGGCTTGCTCGCGATGGCATGGGTAGAGGGATCATATCCTTTTGTGCTCCACATTTTATTTTTTCAGGCACATGGTGTGATCATGATGGGCATTCAAGTGCGGTTAAGTTTAAGAAGTTGATCAAGGGGAGGAAGGGGCGAAAGGTCAACAACAATGGAGGGTCAAAGACTACAAATTCAAGTTCATTTTATAAAGGCCCGAATTCGGGGACGAATCCTTTCAAGTGGGGGTATATGATGTAGCAAGAACTGGATCAAGGGCTCGGGACAGGTCTGGGAAAATGCTTAGGTCACGACTCGTGACCACAGGCACGAGTCGTGACGGAATTCAACACGATGATAAAATTGGGACGAGTGGTGTCACGAATGCTCAGGCGTGGAACGAGTCGTGATGCCAGGAAAGACTCGTGCTCAAGGCGATTTTCCGGATTACGATTGATTTTGTTTCCTGTTTTTGACGTATTAAATTAGGATTCTTTTCCTTTTCCTTTTTCAAGTTGTTTTAGGGTTGTGTTTAGGGTATAAATACTCTTTTTATTTGTTTGTTTTGGAGATATTGATTTATTAAAATTTTAATTGATTGCTTTGCAATTGTGGGTTTGCCCTTTGGGTCTTAATTGACTTGCAGAAGATTTTCGCAAGAGATTCTTGTTGGAGTTCTTTGAATTCCTTGTGAATGTTCTCATCTTCGTGGTGTTTACCTCTTCAAATCCTAAATCAATTGCTGATTCAATTCGAATTGAGTCAAATAGTTGTTGATTCAATTATTTGCCTATTCTTTTTAATTTCCGCTGCAACTCCTTTACATTATATGAATGCAGATCAGTTCATAATCCTTCTAGAAGAATCCATATCCAAATATGATTACATATTTTATCTGAAATTTTCAGTTGTCTAGATTGTTTGAAACGATCCGATGAAATTGGCACAAAACAAGTGAAAAATGTTGGATAGTAAAATGCTAGAATAGAAAAGAGAAACCATGGTCATGAAAGAACCAAGATTACATCATGATTAAGGCTGAAATTCACATAAATGATGGTCATTATGAGATTTTATTCCTCGTTGTAGTACCATTTGGGTTCTTATTAAAGGGAGTTGGGTTATACTTCCAGCGTCCTATAAAATTTTACTCATTTATTGTTTTGCACAAAAAATAATAAATAATGTTATTAAATATGAGTTGTGAGTGGATAGGAAAGAGAAAGTGGGGTAAAGAATAGTAAATGAATAGTTGTTGTGAGTATGACAAGTGGGTCCCATGAATAAAGAAATATTAAAAAGTTTTCTTTTTAGAAAGTGTGACTTATAAGTGAGACGCCCTAAATGACAAAGTGACTAAGGTTCTATGGGACGGAGGGAGTATTGGGAATAGGTAAATTGCAATTCGGTTACCTATGTATGTATCAGTTTTACAATTTGATTCCCAATATTGAAAAAGTTGCAAGTTGATTTTTAGCATCTAATATACAATACAAGGAAGACTTAACTGCCTCTTAGGTTCACATAAAAAGGGGTCAGAATTTAAAGTTGGGATATTGATCCGACGGGCGAAAATCATCCTCATACCCACGACTCCCACGGCAGTTACTACTTCTAAAAAAAAAAAAAAACCTTTGCGTTCTTCACTCACACATACTCGCTCACAACCGTCACATTCACAATCGTTCCTTGCGCTCAGTTTGAGTCAATTGACCGGAGTGTTCCTTTCTAGCGCGGGGTCTGAATTGGGCATGGCGACGTCGACGACGCGGATAATGGCAAATCACGATGCCGTTGAGAAGAAGAACGTTGACGCCGGTAAGTCCCATTACGACGCCAATTTGGGGGTTTTGTTAATTTTGTTTTTGATTTTGAAAGTGTAATTTGGTAATTTGATTTTGGGTTTTCGAATGTTTTTTGGTTCCCAGATTTGGTGATTTGGCTGTGTTGTTGGCGGTGTCGGCGACGGCTGTGATGACGATGAATTTGGTGGTGGTTGTGATGATGATGGGGTGGTCTTGATGATAATGGTGGTGATGGTCATGGTGAGGTAGCTGACTAGCGGTGGTAGTGGTTATGGAGGTGGGGAAGATGGTGGTCAGTTTGAGAGGGATGGAGAGTCCTAGCAATCTGAAGTTCCTCCCGTGAATTGAAGGTACGCTAGAATCCTATTCCAATCTCCACCCTGCCGCATCCAATTGATTAGAGTTCCCTATTTAGCTTTCATAATCCTGTGGGGTTTGGATTAGTGAAACTCTTTGGATTTTGATTAGGATTATACTTTGTGCAAAGATCGTCAAGTAATGTGATGTTTAATGTTAAAAATGATGCAGCAAATGTTTTGTTTACTTTACTACATGAGAGAGTTGAAGTTAGAAAATCCTGTAATTTGTGCCGATCACAGACTCTTTAAGGGAGCATCCTGTATAGCACGGGTAACACTTGATTATAACAAAGGAGGTGTTGCTTAGTTGAAAAAAAATTAACTAGTCATAGGTCATTACTGAGCCAGGTTACTCAATTCCTCTGGCTACAGGTAGTTAATGGAAAGAAGATTCAAATTTCACTTACCGGGTTCATGGAGAAAAATACAGGGAAATTTATGAAAGAGCTCTGGACGCATCTTCTCAGTGCCCATAAGAATGCAAGCGGTGTCCCTCAAGAGTTTTTGGATGCCAAGGCGGAGGAAGCAAGGAAGAAGAAGGTATATCTATTATTATTGCTTTTATTTTAATATTCTTAGGGATGATGCATCTATGATATTACATGTGTATATATATGTGTGTAAATTTTATATACATTTATGTGTGTGTATATATTTATATGTGTGTATATATCTTTTCTTCTCATTGATGTGCATGGTTTGTAGGTGGAATTTGACATCCCGTATGCAGCATCAGAAGATGAGTTTCTTTATAGCATGGGGTTATGGTATTTGTCGAAATCTACTCCTTTCTTTTTCACATACAGGGAGGGTGGGGATTCTTACCGGTGTGCAAGAGGAAGGGTGCTGGAGAGAGGCAATAGCCATAGGACCCCCCCGCATAGAACACCAGTGATAGGAAACACATAAACATATGACATTTTCTGAAGTTTGTGATGAATCTGCATCCAGAAGGTTTTACAGGCTTTGTTGAAGGTATAACTGTGCAAGTTTTGCATGTTATTCAATTGATATGTTCCATATTCCTTGCAGATCTCTATGAAATGAGTTTACTAACTATTTCATACAACTGTAGTCGTTAATTGCTTACTATAATGGAGTATAATTCATTACATATTTACTTTCTTTCCTTGGGGGTATCAGATGGATCGCTCAATCAAAATGGGAGTAAGTTCCACACAGCACTCCAACCAAAGCAAGGGTCTTATGCAGATCTTCCTGTCAGTAAGATCTCAGAAATGATGAATTCAAGGCGACACTGAAACAATAAATAGAGACTTCACCAAGTTGGAACTTAAGCCGGATCATGGTAATCGGCCGTTATGGGCTTGCGCAGATGGACGGATATTTTTGGAGACATTCTCACAGCTGTATAAACAAGCTTACGATTTTCTTATTGCAATAGCTGAACCTGTTTGCAGGTATCACTTCTATGATATCAATTAGTAGTCTGCTTTGTGTTATTTGGGTTGCATAAATATTGAGCATCAAGAGTTTAATCATTTTATAGGCCGGAGTCGATGCACGAGTACAACCTGACCCCTCATTTACTCTATGCGTCTGTATCTGTTGGCCTAGAGACTGAAACTATTATAGTTGTTTTAACTAAACTGTCGAAGACCAAGCTTCCAAAAGAGATGATAGATTTTATCCACGCTTCCACCGCCAATTATGGAAAAGTGAAGCTTGACCCGAACGATGTGAACCGAGGCTTATGTTATTGTAAATTATCTGAAGGTGTTGAAGATTTTTGTTTCTATCATCCTTTATAGTAGTATTTGTTTTGATTTTTGATATAAAGAGTTTTTATTCTATGATGTTGGTTATCTTCTGACGTTAATTCCCAGACTTCTTCTCCTTCGGAGATCTCTTCATCACTAAATAGGGGTTCTAATTCATATTTTTGTAGTTCTTCTAGAACTTTGTTATAACTATTATTATTTTTACAATCTCTGGCATAATGTCCTATTTCATTGCAAATCCAACAACAGCATGTAGTTTTTCCTTGTGGACAAAACTTACTTTTGTCATCGACTTTTGGGTCATCTTTTGTTTGAGGTTTTTGTTCAAGATCTTTCTTTTGGTACCTTGGATTCTTTTTAAAGAATTTCTTATAAGGTCTCTTATTTTTATAAGAGTTATTCCATCTTTTTGGCTTTTTAAGTTTATATTTTCTTTTTATTTTCCTGTACTTGTTTTTATATTTGTTGTTTTTACCATCACAACCATACATATTACTAGGATGAGGAAAGTTCGAACAACATTTATTGAATGTGCTTTTCATAGCTTTCTTTATTTTTATTTCTTCACAGTGTTTTTCCATGAATTTGTTTATGAGTAATTTTGCGTATGCTAGGCTTCCTTTCATTATATCATTGGCTTGTAAATATTCAGGTAGTACTTCTTTTCCTGCAAAAGGTATTTTTCTTATAAAGTCCTCAACAAACTTGGCCCATTCTTCCATTGGTATTTCTAATAAATATTTTTCGTAATCACAGTAGAAATTTTCTAACTTGCATAAGTCACATATTTTTATGTTAACTAACCTTTTTCTAGCTTCTTCAGCTTTTTTAATTTTTTCTTCGGTTCCTTGGGTTAAGTAGTTTTTTCCTACGAAAACCGTATATATTACATTTGTGAGGTGAGTTAAAAAATCTTCTCCTGTACCATTAGTGAAGAGAGAGACATTTAATTGTTCTAGCAAAAGCCTAACGTTTCCGGATGTTTTGCACTTAGCAAGAGTATATATTAGATCAAAATCATTAATCAGATTTTCATCTGTCTTAATTATCAATCTCATTTCATTATCCCATTCTTCTATCAATTGTTCTCTATTTATAATACAATCATTTGTTCTGCTACTTTATCCATAATCATTATTTAGTCATTTGCTATTCTAGCCTTTATAGGACTTTTAGTTTGTACCCAAAATTCTTTTGGTATAACTAATTTGTTTGCAGTGCACATACTGGCTCCTGTATCTACATACATATCTAAGGAGTATTTTTTGTATCCTTTAAAATAAAAGTATCCTTTTATGTAAATACTATTTGGATTTGTTTTTCCTAAGGACATAATATTATCATTAGTATTATCTAGGATGCAATTCTTTTCTGTTTCCCAGACTGTATTGTCTTCTTCTTCTTCCCAAGGGATAATTTGACTTGATAAGTTATTCTGAATCCTCTGTCTCAGATTCATCTTCTGACGTTAATTCCCAGACTTCTTCTCCTTCGGAGATCTCTTCATCACTAAATAGGGGTTCTAATTCATATTTTTGTAGTTCTTCTAGAACTTTGTTATAACTATTATTATTTTTACAATCTCTGGCATAATGTCCTATTTCATTGCAAATCCAACAACGGCATGTAGTTTTTCCTTGTGGACAAAACTTACTTTTGTCATCGACTTTTGGGTCATCTTTTGTTTGAGGTTTTTGTTCAAGATCTTTCTTTTGGTACCTTGGATTCTTTTTAAAGAATTTCTTATAAGGTCTCTTATTTTTATAAGAGTTATTCCATCTTTTTGGCTTTTTAAGTTTATATTTTCTTTTTATTTTCCTGTACTTGTTTTTATATTTGTTGTTTTTACCATCACAACCATACATATTACTAGGATGAGGAAAGTTCGAACAACATTTATTGAATGTGCTTTTCATAGCTTTCTTTATTTTTATTTCTTCACAGTGTTTTTCCATGAATTTGTTTATGAGTAATTTTGCGTATGCTAGGCTTCCTTTCATTATATCATTGGCTTGTAAATATTCAGGTAGTACTTCTTTTCCTGCAAAAGGTATTTTTCTTATAAAGTCCTCAACGAACTTGGCCCATTCTTCCATTGGTATTTCTACTAAATGTTTTTCGTAATCACAAAGAGAAATTTTCTAACTTGCATAAGTCACATATTTTTATGTTAACTAACCTTTTTCTAGCTTCTTCAGCTTTTTTAATTTTTTCTTCGGTTCCTTGGGTTAAGTAGTTTTTTCCTACGAAAACCGTATATATTACATTTGTGAGGTGAGTTAAAAAATCTTCTCCTGTACCATTAGTGAAGAGAGAGACATTTAATTGTTCTAGCAAAAGCCTAACGTTTCCGGATGTTTTGCACTTAGCAAAAGTATATATTAGATCAAAATCATTAATCAGATTTTCATCTGTCTTAATTATCAATCTCATTTCATTATCCCATTCTTCTATCAATTGTTCTCTATTTATAATACAATCTAGATTGAGATTAATATTACTCTGGCTAATTTTCCTAGTTGGTTGATATTCTTCTGGAATATTATATTGAGTGAATCTTTGAGATCTTCCCCCATGATATCCTTTATGGTCTCCGGCTCTAAAGGGATTTTGGTGGTTCTTTCTTCTCGTATCTTCATACGAGGTTTCTCCCATTTCTTCTTCCTTAAGATTTATTTTATAATTATCAAAAGGTTTAGCTATGATAATATTTAGTTTTTCTTCTCCTAAGTTTTCTATTTCTGTGTCAGTAAGACTTAGCATCTGGACAACCTGGTCCATATATTCAGAACTTCTTGTGTTCTCAAAATATTTTTCAAGTTTGTTCTTTATCATTTTTCCTTAAGTAAAATGAGTTTTCTTTTATCTTAAGATCTTCTGGATGCCATCCTAGTTGGAGAATTTTTTTATCATAATCCTTTGTTATTTCATCATCCTTTTTCTTCCCTTTATCTTGTTTTAATAAATCAAGGATTTCTTGGTTGTATTCAGGTTTTTCGATTTTTTCCATTAATTGAGATATTTGTCTTTTTAATTCAGCTATAATGGAGGCTGAGGCTTTTTCAATATATTGTTCAAAATGAACTCTTTGATTATTTTCCAATTGACTTAGTCGATCTTCCATCTTTATTACTTCTTCATAGACTTTGTCTATCTTTCCTTGTTGTGACATTTAAACCTTTCCATCTATTCTTATAATAGTTTCAGATATATGATTTAGTATTTCAATTTTTCTTTCAAGATTTATTATTTTCTGTTCTAGGGATTCCATCCTTTCTTTTATTTGTGACAGTTCTGTCTTCTCTTTATCAGTTAGTAGGGCTATTTGTATTTGTTTTTCGGTAATAATCTCTTCAGAGTTTTCTTTATAAAAGGATGTATTTATTCCTAGAGCTTTGCAAATGAAATTACACATAATGTGCATATTTCCAACTACTGCATTTATATTGTTTAATTGCTTAATGCATCCCTCGATACCTTTTCCTCCTGTAAAAAGATAATTGGGATCTCCTCTGGATACATTTTGTATTTGTAATCCTAGGTATTTTTTCTTGTAATATATATGAGGATATTCATTATGACTAGACATCTAATTGATTAGCAGCTATATTTATTCTTCTTGATACAGTATATAAATCATCTGTAGATGGTAGGCCATACTTTCGACTAAGAACTCTTGAGAAAGATCTCTTACTTGGTTCTTCCCTTTCTTGCTCATTTTGGATTATTAATTTTGAACTTTGTCCAAGTAGTCTTCTATTTGTGTTGTTCAAATCCATAGTCCAAGTATCTAATAAAGGAGTTAATTCCTTAGTAGGTATAGCTGATATTTTTCCTATGGTTTTAAAGAGATCGTTTATCTCTATTCTTTTATTTGTCTTAAATTCCATACTGTGATGAGAATTTGACAAGGTATATCCTATCTTATAGGTTATTGTATAAGGGTGATTTCCTTGTTTCATTAGGTCTTCTCTTTCAAATTTATGCGCAAGACATAAAATTTGATTTATTTCTTTATCTTTTAAGGAAACTCCTATGTTCGGACTACAGGTAAACATTATTTTACCATAAGCAAGATTTCCTTGTATTCCTCCGAATATTGCTTCACTAGGATTTCTTATTCTCCTATCAAGAAGAGCTAATTTTAAGGGAGAGTCTATTCCTGTATTAAAGGTGGATTTTATCATTATTTTTATTGTTCCGATATGGATAAATCCTATGGACTTTCTTTCTTCTTGATTACTTAAAGATAAGATTTTCTTATCTATTTCTTGTTTATTGAAGAGAGGAATTTCAATTAGTCCATTTGTGTCTTTTATATCTAGAGGATATTCTCTAGTACTGATGCAGGATATGCATGTATTTTTTCTCGGCTTTAAGAATTTTGAAATTATATTTCTTTTCTTAAATACTTCAGAGGGTAAGAGATTAAGTTCGGTTTTTTCTATTTGGTGGAGAAGTGTCTCATCTAAGGTTATTTCTTGGCCATAAAAGCCTTCTTCATCAAATAGTTGTTCATAATCTTCTTGCTCAGGAGAGCTATTAATATTAATTTCTAATTCAGACATAGATCTTATACCGGCGAGGGTACAGGCTCTGATACCATATTTTTTTGGCTTATATTTCTTACGACTTTCTATTTTTTATTTTTTTTTTACGAAGTTCACTTCGAAGTTTGTTTTTGTTATTTTTCATAAAATATTTGAATCTGTTTGGGAGTATTTGTTATAAAATCGTTGAGTTTGTTGAAGAAAACTCCTAGCTTCTCTTTTTTGGTGGATATAAACGCAATCGCATGATATATATTCTTCAAAATTTTTAATAATTGATCTAGTCATATGTTCACTAAATCCATACTTCTCAGTGAGATAAATGTTAACCTTCATATATTTTCTCATAAATTCTAAGTATTCTATATTGTTTGGGTGAAAACGTTTCCAAGAACACATTTTATAGACAATGTATTTTATAAAAGATAAAGTAAAACACAACTATAGATAAAATCTTTATAATAAGTAAGAAAGATATTTCGTAGAGATTTTCATTCCAGGAGGTAGATGTTTCTTTAGGATCTGAACAGATCTCCTTAGATATCCTTTGGCTATTTTCCTTTGATTTATATATATTCCTTCATATTGAAGATATTCTTCAAAATTATAAATTACGAGTTGCATAGCAAGCGGACTGGTATTATATTTTATTATAATTTCTTCAGTATCATACATACTTTTTATCAAATAATTAAGATATTCTATATTATTTAGATTTCTATTTGTCCAAAGCATTTTTGGATAAGTAAATTACCTGGGTAGGTTTGGATATTTGTAAAACTTCGAATTGCCTCTTTGCCACAGTGTATGACTGCCCGCGGATTGCACTTCTCACTTTTTTATGTGTAGAAAACTTTCTAACACTTGAACAATGATGTTTAAGAGAAAAACTTCTCAATTCATTTTCGCTCCCCTAATACAATCTACAAAGCCCCCTTTTATAAGTGAAGGACGGCGGATTTTAAGCTACGGACTTAAACCTAAAATAAAAAGGCAAGATAAGGTGCCCGACAGGAAAGTAAAAGTAGACGCATAAGTTTAAAAGAAAAAGTAGGCACGTAGGCCAGAAAAAGTAGGCACGTAGGCCTCTTACAATACTTTACATTTCTTTATCATAAAGATTATCTTCAGCCGACGCTTCGTGATAAATCTGTCTACATTTCTTCTCCATAGAATGAGTCAGTGGAATTTGAGTCATAATCTTTAGCTTTCCGCCTTTCTTGACTATTGTTGATGCAATAATCGCACATATGGTCTGGTGGGGATACCAAGCACCATTGTCTTCTTGTTTGCTCCGAAACTTTGAGCTTTCCATCTAAGAAGCTTGCTTCATTTGTGGCTATGTTCTCCAGTTCATTAGGAGTTATTACATTTGAGAAATTGGATATTACTACAACCTTTTCATTACAGTAATTTACTCTCTTTTTGCTATCTGAGAAAATCTCAGTATATTTCGTATATACATTTCTTAATCTTGATGGCCTTAAGGCTTTTGTTAATTCTTCTACATCTTCAGTGATTTTCCTTGCTTGAGGCATTTCGTACCTTACATCTTTTATTGATAATCCCACCTCGATCCAATGATATGGAAGGAAATATTCTTCTTCATCCCAATCTAGCAAAGAGCTAGTTATTTTGACATAGATGTCTCGATCTCCGGCACCAACAACTTTTGTTCGGAAATTCTTTATTGCATGAAAAATTGGCTTGGGTAACAAGCTTAATTCAATTAAATTGTTACTTGGATAAACCATATGTAATAGTCCACAATCGTAGACCTCTTTAACCATTTCTGGTTTGGCCTTTTCAAAGAAGGCATATAAAGAAATTCTTTTCTTATCAATGGTGAAGAAACATTGTTCTTTATCTTCGTCAGAGGCTTCTGCCATATTAAAATAATGAAAATACCTTTCTTTATTAATGGAACTAATTTCCTCATAAAGGACCATCTTGGATCTATTAATCCTATTTCTTATGGTTTCTGGAACTTGTGACCTTGGTTCTGGAGCTTTAGGAGTTAACACTGGTGTTTTGATACTGGTCAAAGGTTTTGACTGAATCATTTGGCTATATGTTTTTTGGTCATTGAGGGTCAATGTTTTTCTGTAATTAAAAAAGGCTCTTTGAGCTTCTTCTGGGTCACTGAAAGACTGGTGATGATTATTTGATATTAAAGGAGCAATCTTTGCCCATTCGGTATAGATACCTTGGTTAGGGCCTGAATAAAGTACATAATATTTAGCAACTCTTTTGGTTTGGGGAGAAAAAGAGATTTCCCCTGTAGTCTTATTTTCCGAAGACTGTGTCGGATGTTCTTTTGAACGAAATATACCTTCAAGAGGTGTTATTAAGCTCTTACTATGAGCCATATTAATCTCTATAGGAGATTTTGAGACTGTTGTCTCTAAGTTCTTGCTTTTGCAAGTTCCCTTACTATGGGATACATTATCCTCGTTGCATATAGAGGATGTTACACTGTTTGGAGTTAGGTCTCCTTCTTTCATCTTACCATATATACGTTCGAGTTTCCTTAATTGTGTCTCTTTTTCTAGGATTTCTCCTTTTAATTGTAATATCTGGTCTTCTATGTCTTCTCTTGTACTCATCTCAGCTCAGCTGTTCTTGGAACCTGCAAGTTCTCTTGTCATAATGTCAGCGAGTACATTTTTTGTTCCAGATATATGTTCTATTTCAAAATCATAATAATTTAGCCATTGTTGCCATCTTACCAGTCTGGCTTGTTTGTAATCTCCTCTAATAGTTGTTCTTATAAAATAAGATACGTTCTTATTATCAGTTCTAACCAGGAATTTATATGGGAGTAAGTACACTTTAAAGGCTTTAATGGTTTTTATTAGAGAAAGAATCTCTTTTTCATTACTATGGTATCTAGTTTCAGCTGGTTTAAATGTCCCAGATGAATATCTACATATTAATTCTTGGTTATTCGGAGTGAGTGCCTTTAATACTCCTCCCCAGTATAGATCAGATGCATCGCATTCAATGATGGGTTTGTCTTCAGGACTTGGATTATAAAGATCAGGGAGAGTTTTTACTTGCCCTTTGATTTTTCTTACAGTTTCAGTATCTTGGTCAGTCCAAGACCATTTTATTTCCTTTTTTAGTTTTATTTGTAGAGGATGTCTAAGACTAGCAATTTTTGGATAATATCCTGAAATATAATTAAGTAGTCCAAGAAATCTTTCTACTGTTTTTCTATCTTGTAATTGGTCTGGGAATTCACTAATGTGGATTCCTATATGTTTTTGTAAGATGAGTTTTCCTCGGTCAATAGTGAGACCAAGAAAGTTTATTTGGGCCTTGCATAGTTGGGCCTTCTTTTTACTTAAGACTATACCATAGTCTATACATCTTTGTAATACATTAGTGACGTGTTCTTCGTGTTGTTTTTCTGTTTCAGAAAAGACAATAATATCATCTACGTACACGGCGCAATAATTAGAGAAGTCATTTGAGAGACTTTCATCCATATGTCTTTGGAATATAGAGGGTGCTTGTTTTAAGCCAAATGGCATAACTATCCATTCAAAATGTCCTTGAGGGCATGTGAATGCAGTAAGTTCAATAGAGCTTTCTGTTAGTCTTACTTGCCAAAAGCCTGACTTACAGTCAAAGCTGCTATAATAATTTTTTCCTCCAATTCTCTGAAGTAATTGTTCTTTATTGGGTAGAAGATATCCATCTCCTTTGGTATGGTCATTTAGCATTTTGTAGTTTACAACCATTCTCTTTTTTCCTCTTTTTTGTTCTGAGTATTTATTTACCATGAATGCTGGAGAGAAATGAGGACTCTTAGTCTTTCTTATTACTTTTAATTCTAATAATTCATCAATTTGTTTTCTAAACTCTTCTCGGTCTTGTGGAGAGTATTGCATGGGCTTTGTTTTTATGATTTTGTTATAGTCTAATAATTCTATGTGAGCTGTAAATTTGCTTTTATTAATTCTTTCATCTAAAGGGTGTTCAGAACATACTCTGTCAAGTAGATTTTCTATATTTTGTAGTGAGTAAATTTGTTCGAGGGAGTTTTCCTCTACTTCCCCCTCTACAAGAGTGGAAATATTATAACTATCAGGATCAGTGATAGGTGTAATATTTTCAGGGTTCGGTGTTGGAAGTGTTGTTCCTAATTTTTTGCTTGATAAAAATCCTTCTTGCCCATGAAAATAGGCTTTGTTTATTTTCTTAATGCTGATTGCTATATCTTTTTTATGAAAAGTTATAGTGTCTTTATATTGAGCAAAAGGCTCATAAAGTCTACAGAAGTTATTTCCTAGTGTAATATCCCCTGTAGTTTCTACTTGGTATAATGTGGGAATTACAAAAGTGACTCCACTTATTTGTACCTGTATTTGTTCTGCTACTTTATCCATAATCATTATTTCGTCATTTGCTATTCTAGCCTTTATAGGACTTTTGGTTTGTACCCAAAATTCTTTTGGTATAACTAATTTGTTTGCAGTGCACATACTGGCTCCTGTATCTACATACATATCTAAGGAGTATTTTTTGTATTCTTTAAAATAAAAGTATCCTTTTATGTAAATACTATTTGGATTTATTTTTCCTAAGGACATAATATTATCATTAGTATTATCTAGGATGCAATTCTTTTCTGTTTCCCAGACTGTATTGTCTTCTTCTTCTTCCCAAGGGATAATTTGACTTGATAAGTTATTCTGAATCCTCTGTCTCAGATTCATCTTCTGACGTTAATTCCCAGACTTCTTCTCCTTCGGAGATCTCTTCATCACTAAATAGGGGTTCTAATTCATATTTTTGTAGTTCTTCTAGAACTTTGTTATAACTATTATTATTTTTACAATCTCTGGCATAATGTCCTATTTCATTGCAAATCCAACAACGGCATGTAGTTTTTCCTTGTGGACAAAACTTACTTTTGTCATCGACTTTTGGGTCATCTTTTGTTTGAGATTTTTGTTCAAGATCTTTCTTTTGGTACCTTGGATTCTTTTTAAAGAATTTCTTATAAGGTCTCTTATTTTTATAAGAGTTATTCCATCTTTTTGGCTTTTTAAGTTTATATTTTCTTTTTATTTTCCTGTACTTGTTTTTATATTTGTTGTTTTTACCATCACAACCATACATATTACTAGGATGAGGAAAGTTCGAACAACATTTATTGAATGTGCTTTTCATAGCTTTCTTTATTTTTATTTCTTCACAGTGTTTTTCCATGAATTTGTTTATGAGTAATTTTGCGTATGCTAGGCTTCCTTTCATTATATCATTGGCTTGTAAATATTCAGGTAGTACTTCTTTTCCTGCAAAAGGTATTTTTCTTATAAAGTCCTCAACGAACTTGGCCCATTCTTCCATTGGTATTTCTAATAAATGTTTTTCGTAATCACAGTAGAAATTTTCTAACTTGCATAAGTCACATATTTTTATGTTAACTAACCTTTTTCTAGCTTCTTCAGCTTTTTTAATTTTTTCTTCGGTTCCTTGGGTTAAGTAGTTTTTTCCTACGAAAACCGTATATATTACATTTGTGAGGTGAGTTAAAAAATCTTCTCCTGTACCATTAGTGAAGAGAGAGACATTTAATTGTTCTAGCAAAAGCCTAACGTTTCCGGATGTTTTGCACTTAGCAAGAGTATATATTAGATCAAAATCATTAATCAGATTTTCATCTGTCTTAATTATCAATCTCATTTCATTATCCCATTCTTCTATCAATTGTTCTCTATTTATAATACAATCTAGATTGAGATTAATATTACTCTGGCTAATTTTTCTAGTTGGTTGATATTCTTCCTGAATATTATATTGAGTGAATCTTTGAGATCTTCCCCCATGATATCCTTTATGGTCTCCGGCTCTAAAGGGATTTTGGTGGTTCTTTCTTCTCGTATCTTCATACGAGGTTTCTCCCATTTCTTCTTCCTTAAGATTTATTTTATAATTATCAAAAGGTTTAGCTATGATAATATTTAGTTTTTCTTCTCCTAAGTTTTCTATTTCTGTGTCAAGTAAGACTTAGCATGCTCGGACAACCCGGTCCATATATTCGTAACTTCTTGTGTTCTCAAAATATTTTTCAAGTTTGTTCTTTATCATTTTTCCTTAAGTAAAATGAGTTTTCTTTTATCTTAAGATCTTCTGGATGCCATCCTAGTTGGAGAATTTTTTTATCATAATCCTTTGTTATTTCATCATCCTTTTTCTTCCCTTTATCTTGTTTTAATAAATCAAGGATTTCTTGGTTGTATTCAGGTTTTTCGATTTTTTCCATTAATTGAGATATTTGTCTTTTTAATTCAGCTATAATGGAGGCTGAGGCTTTTTCAATATATTGTTCAAAATGAACTCTTTGATTATTTTTCAATTGACTTAGTCTATCTTCCATCTTTATTACTTCTTCATAGACTTTGTCTATCTTTCCTTGTTGTGACATTTAAACCTTTCCATCTATTCTTATAATAGTTTCAGATATATGATTTAGTATTTCAATTTTTCTTTCAAGATTTATTATTTTCTGTTCTAGGGATTCCATCCTTTCTTTTATTTGTGACAGTTTTGTCTTCTCTTTATCAGTTAGTAGGGCTATTTGTATTTGTTTTTCGGTAATAATCTCTTCAGAGTTTTCTTTATAAAAGGATGTATTTATTCCTAGAGCTTTGCAAATGAAATTACACATAATGTGCATATTTCCAACTACTGCATTTATATTGTTTAATTGCTTAATGCATCCCTCGATACCTTTTCCTCCCGTAAAAGATAATTGGGATCTCCTCTGGATACATTTTGTATTTGTAATCCTAGGTATTTTTTCTTGTAATATATATGAGGATATTCATTATGACTAGACATCTAATTGATTAGCAGCTATATTTATTCTTCTTGATACAAGATATAAATCATCTCAGAGATGGTAGGCCATACTTTCGACTAAGAACTCTTGAGAAAGATCTCTTACTTGGTTCTTCCCTTTCTTACTCATTTTGGATTATTAATTTTGAACTTTGTCCAAGTAGTCTTCTATTTGTGTTGTTCAAATCCATAGTCCAAGTATCTAATAAAGGAGTTAATTCCTTAGTAGGTATAGTCGATATTTTTCCTATGATTTTAAAGAGATCGTTTATCTCTATTCTTTTATTTGTCTTAAATTCCATACTGTGATGAGAATTTGACAAGGTATATCCTATCTTATAGGTTATTGTATAAGGGTGATTTCCTTGTTTCATTAGGTCTTCTCTTTCAAATTTATGCGCAAGACATAAAATTTGATTTATTTCTTTATCTTTTAAGGAAACTCCTATGTTCGGACTACAGGTAAACATTATTTTACCATAAGCAAGATTTCCTTGTATTCCTCCGAATATTGCTTCACTAGGATTTCTTATTCTCCTATCAAGAAGAGCTAATTTTAAGGGAGAGTCTATTCCTGTATTAAAGGTGGATTTTATCATTATTTTTATTGTTCCGATATGGATAAATCCTATGGACTTTCTTTCTTCTTGATTACTTAAAGATAAGATTTTCTTATCTATTTCTTGTTTATTGAAGAGAGGAATTTCAATTAGTCCATTTGTGTCTTTTATATCTAGAGGATATTCTCTAGTACTGATGCAGGATATGCATGTATTTTTTCTCGGCTTTAAGAATTTTGAAATTATATTTCTTTTCTTACTTGACGATCTTTGCACAAAGTATAATCCTAATCAAAATCCAAAGAGTTTCACTAATCCAAACCCCACAGGATTATGAAAGCTAAATAGGGAACTCTAATCAATTGGATGCGATAGGTGGAGACTGAATAGGATTCTAGCGTACCTTCAATTCACGGAGGAACTTCAGATTGCTAGGACTCTCCATCCTCTCAAACCGACCACCATCTTCCCACCTCCATAACCACTACCACCGCTAGTCGGGCCTACCTCACCATGACCATCACCACCATTATACATCAAGACCACCCCATCATCATCACAACCACCACCAAATTCATCGTCATCACAAATTGCCGCCGACACCGCCAACAACATGCAAACAAATCACCAAATCTGGGAACCAAAAAATTCGAAACCCAAAATCAAATTACCAAATTACACTTTCAAAATCAAAAACAAAATTAACAAAACCCCCAAATTGGCGTCGTAATGGGACTTTATTCTGCCAACGTTCTTCTTCTCAATCGCATCGTGGATTTGCTATTATCCGCGTGCTGCCGACGTCCGCTATGCCCAATCGCACTCGCGTGCTAGAAAGGAACACTGGTCAATTGACTCAAACTCGAGCGCAAGGAACGATTGTGAATGTGACGGTTGTGAGCGAGTATGTGTGAGTGAAAGAACGCAAAGGTTTTTTTTTTTTTTTTAGAAGTAGTAACTGCCGTGGGAGTCGTGGGTATGAGGATGATTTTCGCCCCGTCTGATCAATATCCCAACTTTAAATTCTCGACCCCCTTTTTATGTGAACCCTAAGAGGCAAAGCTTAAGTCTTCCTTGTATTGTATATTAGATGCTAAAATCAACTTGCAACTTTTTCAATATTGGGAATCAAATTGTAAAACTGATACAAACATAGGTAACCGAATTGCAATTTACCTATTCCCAATACTCCCTCCGTCCCATAGAACCTTAGTCACTTTGTCATTTAGGGCGTCTCACTTATAAGTCACACTTTCTAAAAAGAAAACTTTTTAATATTTCTTTATTCATGGGACCCACTTGTCATACTCACAACAACTATTCATTTACTATTCTTTACCCCACTTTCTCTTTCCTATCCACTCACAACTCATATTTAATAACATTATTTATTATTTTTTGTGCAAAACAATAAATGAGTAAAATTTTATAGGACGCTGGAAGTATAACCCAACTCCCTTTAATAAGAACCCAAATGGTACTACAACGAGGAATAAAATCTCATAATGACCATCATTTATGTGAATTTCAGCCTTAATCATGATGTAATCTTGGTTCTTTCATGACCATGGTTTCTCTTTTCTATTCTAGCATTTTACTATCCAACATTTTTCACTTGTTTTGATTGAGATTAATATTACTCTGGCTAATTTTCCTAGTTGGTTGATATTCTTCTGGAATATTATATTGAGTGAATCTTTGAGATCTTCCCCCATGATATCCTTTATGGTCTCCGGCTCTAAAGGGATTTTGGTGGTTCTTTCTTCTCGTATCTTCATACGAGGTTTCTCCCATTTCTTCTTCCTTAAGATTTATTTTATAATTATCAAAAGGTTTAGCTATGATAATATTTAGTTTTTCTTCTCCTAAGTTTTCTATTTCTGTGTCAGTAAGACTTAGCATCTGGACAACCTGGTCCATATATTCAGAACTTCTTGTGTTCTCAAAATATTTTTCAAGTTTGTTCTTTATCATTTTTCCTTAAGTAAAATGAGTTTTCTTTTATCTTAAGATCTTCTGGATGCCATCCTAGTTGGAGAATTTTTTTATCATAATCCTTTGTTATTTCATCATCCTTTTTCTTCCCTTTATCTTGTTTTAATAAATCAAGGTTTTCTTGGTTGTATTCAGGTTTTTCGATTTTTTCCATTAATTGAGATATTTGTCTTTTTAATTCAGCTATAATGGAGGCTGAGGCTTTTTCAATATATTGTTCAAAATGAACTCTTTGATTATTTTCCAATTGACTTAGTCGATCTTCCATCTTTATTACTTCTTCATAGACTTTGTCTATCTTTCCTTGTTGTGACATTTAAACCTTTCCATCTATTCTTATAATAGTTTCAGATATATGATTTAGTATTTCAATTTTTCTTTCAAGATTTATTATTTTCTGTTCTAGGGATTCCATCATTTCTTTTATTTGTGACTCGTCTTCTCTTTATCGTTAGTAGGGCTATTCGTATTTGTTTTTCGGTAATAATCTCTTCGTGAGTTTTCTTTATAAAAGGATGTATTTATTCCTAGAGCTTTGCAAATGAAATTACACATAATGCATATTTCCAACTACGCATTTATATTGTTTAATTGCTTAATGCATCCCTCGATACCTTTTCCTCCCGTAAAAAGATAATTGGGATCTCCTCGGATACATTTTGTATTTGTAATCCTAGGTATTTTTCTTGTAATATATATGAGGATATTCATTATGACTAGACATCTAATTGATTAGCAAAAATATATTTATTCTTCTTGATACAAGATATAAATCATCTGTAGATGGTAGGCCATACTTTCGACTAAGAACTCTTGAGAAAGATCTCTTACTTGGTTCTTCCCTTTCTTGCTCATTTTGGATTATTAATTTTGAACTTTGTCCAAGTAGTCTTCTATTTGTGTTGTTCAAATCCATAGTCCAAGTATCTAATAAAGGAGTTAATTCCTTAGTAGGTATAATGATATTTTTCCTATGGTTTTAAAGAGATCGTTTATCTCTATTCTTTTATTTGTCTTAAATTCCATACTTGTGATGAGAATTTGACAAGGTATATCCTATCTTATAGGTTATCAGATAAGGGTGATTTCCTTGTTTCATTAGGTCTTCTCTTTCAAATTTATGCTAAGACATAAAATTTGATTTATTTCTTTATCTTTTAAGGAAACTCCTATGTTCGGACTACGGGTAAACATTATTTTACCATAAGCAAGATTTTCCTTGTATTCCTCCGAATATTGCTTCACTAGGATTTCTTATTCTCCTATCAAGAAGAGCTAATTTTAAGGGAGAGTCTATTCCCGTATTAAAGGTGGATTTTATCATTATTTTTATTGTCTGAGCATATGGATAAATCCTATGGACTTTCTTTCTTCTTGATTACTTAAAGATAAGATTTTCTTATCTATTTCTTGTTTATTGAAGAGGAATTTCAATTAGTCCATTTGTGTCTTTTATATCTAGAGGATATTCTCTAGTACCGATGCAAAGATATGCATGTATTTTTCTCGGCTTTAAGAATTTTGAAATTATATTTCTTTTCTTAATACTTCGAGAGGGTAAGAGATTAAGTTCGGTTTTTCTATTTGGTGGAGAAGTGTCTCATCTAAGGTTATTTCTTGGCCATAAAAGCCTTCTTCATCAAATAGTTGTTCATAATCTACTTGCTCAGGAGAGCTATTAATATTAATTTCTAATTCAGACATAGATCTTATACCGGCGAGGGTATGTGCTCGATACCATATTTTTTTGGCTTATATTTCTTACGACTTTCTATTTTTTATTTTTTTTTTACGAAGTTCACTTCGAAGTTTGTTTTTGTTATTTTTCATAAAATATTTGAATCTTTGGGAGTATTTGTTATAAAATCGTTGAGTTTGTTGAAGAAAACTCCTAGCTTCTCTTTTTGGTGGATATAAACGCAATCGCATGATATATATTCTTCAAAATTTTTAATAAATTGATCTAGTCATATGTTCACTAAATCCATACTTCTCAGTAAGATAAATGTTAACCTTCATATATTTTCTCATAAATTCTAAGTATTCTATATTGTTTGGGTGAAAACGTTTCCAAGAACACATTTTATAGACAATGTATTTTATAAAAGATAAAGTAAAACACAACTATAGATAAAATCTTTATAATAAGTAAGAAAGATATTTCGTAGAGATTTTCATTCCGTGAGGTAGATGTTTCTTTAGGATCTAACATCTCCTTAGATATCCTTTGGCTATTTTCCTTTGATTTATATATATTCCTTCATATTGAAGATATTCTTCAAAATTATAAATTACGAGTTGCATAGCAAGCGGACTGGTATTATATTTTATTATAATTTCTTCAGTATCATACATACTTTTTATCAAATAATTAAGATATTCTATATTATTTAGATTTCTATTTGTCCAAAGCATTTTTGGATAAGTAAATTACACAGGTAGGTTTGGATATTTGTAAAACTTCAATTGCCTCTTTGCCACAGTGTATGACTGCCCGCGGATTGCACTTCTCACTTTTTTATGTATAGAAAACTTTCTAACACTTGAACAATGATGTTTAAGAGAAAAACTTCTCAATTCATTTTCGCTCCCCTAATACAATCTACAAAGCCCCCTTTTATAAGTGAAGGACGGCGGATTTTAAGCTACGGACTTAAACCTAAAATAAAAAGGCAAGATAAGGTGCCCGACAGGAAAGTAAAAGTAGACGCATAAGTTTAAAAGAAAAAGTAGGCACGTAGGCCAGAAAAAGTAGGCACGTAGGCCTCTTACAATACTTTACATTTCTTTATCATAAAGATTATCTTCAGCCGACGCTTCGTGACAAATCTGTCTACATTTCTTCTCCATAGAATGAGTCAGTGGAATTTGATTCATAATCTTTAGCTTTCCGCCTTTCTTGACTATTGTTGATGCAATAATCGCACATATGGTCTGGTGGGGATACCAAGCACCATTGTCTTCTTGTTTGCTCCGAAACTTTGAGCTTTCCATCTAAGAAGCTTGCTTCATTTGTGGCTATGTTCTCCAGTTCATTAGGAGTTATTACATTTGAGAAATTGGATATTACTACAACCTTTTCATTACAGTAATTTACTCTCTTTTTGCTATCTGAGAAAATCTCAGTATATTTCGTATATACATTTCTTAATCTTGATGGCCTTAAGGCTTTTGTTAATTCTTCTACATCTTCAGTGATTTTCCTTGCTTGAGGCATTTCGTACCTTACATCTTTTATTGATAATCCCACCTCGATCCAATGATATGGAAGGAAATATTCTTCTTC